>LR737432.1:590371-618059 GCA_902655005.2 Marronus borbonicus
ACCATAGCAACTGCCTACATACCATAGCAACTGCCTACATACCATAGGCATGGTGTACTAGTCGATTCTAGCGGGCCATTTTAGACAATTTTGAAGAACTTTTATTACTTACCTACAATTGGTTTAGGAAGCATAGGCAGGAGGAGCATCTTCCATTACAACAATATAACTAAAGTAAAACGAACAAAATATGTTTTAAAATAAAAACACTTGGTTCTTGCTTCTAATACTACGTTCGTTTCTAAAATATAATTATATTATTATTAATAAAAGTATAATCTTCTGCATTTATCTGCATCTTTCCAGCTACCTCCAATGGGGACAGCGATCACTAGAAGCGACAGAGGAAATACAGAAAAATAACTTTCTTTTAACAATTTTATATTTAAGAATACTCCATACTTCGACTAACACTATGTAACATATAAATTCCAAGGATAGCATAGTCTTGCGTGAATCTTATGATATCTTTGCTCATATGTGAACTTACCATGTTTCCTAATGATCTTAATCAAAGTAGCTATTTTCTGTATGTGGACTCTGACACATGGGCCAAATCAAAGCGGTTTTGTTAATGTTTCAATGTAAATAATATCCAACAGGTGCCTATTGTCAGCTATAGTTATTTGAGACTGTTACCAAACAAACTTAACAGTTCTCATACAAGCGATAGCGACACCCTAAATACTGGAAAGTGTCAAATGCCCTTCACAAAAGTTGAAAGATATCAATAGGACTAAAAGTTCTGATTATAATGTCAACCCGATCATCAATGGAACAGTCTCCGTTTATGAAATAAAACTTATATGAAGTAAAAATTGTAACTTTGAGGTATGCCACTTGTGTGGTACCGTTTATTAATCTTGATCTACGTTCCTGTTTTTGTAGTACTAGTTACAAAAAATAAGTGCAAATGTCACTTTTATGGAATAATAACATAAAGGAAGCTTAAGTACTATTGCGCAATTCATATTATTGCTCTTGATATTCCCTAGGACTGGATTAAATAAAAATTATTAAGCTTTATTCCAAAACTAGTCATAGCCAAACAAATACCATAAAAATAGTTAGAAAACAGTTTCAGGTTCTTTTCAGCCAATAAAAGTGCGTCTGATTAGTTTATGATGAACAAGCTTTTAGATCAAGAATTTAACAGTGGTACCGTTCTGCGTAAAATACTGTGTGAAAAGTAAGTAGCCCCAGTTGATAAAACGCAATTTTATTGATTCCGTATGCAAGTAACCGTGCGTTGTAAATCTGTTATTTGTTATTTGACAACATGCGCAACAAAAAATTTCAACGCATATTCGGCTTGTTTCTTTAAAATATCCAACAGGTTTTTTTTTGCCAAACCAAAGCAAAAATTGCAAGCGAAGTTTCTTGTGGCAAAATAAACGATTGCCGTATATTAACCTTATTATTATACAAAAATGTCAACAAATTACTTTTACATTAAATTTGCTTTGAGCTAGACGTGTTTCCAGCCACCTAATGGGAAAGTTGCACAATGCAGATGCTTTTCAGTTACGTTTGGGTATTGAATTCTCTGAAGCTGGCTGTTAAATACGTGATAAATTAACGGCTTCTGTAGAATGGCTTTATATTTAATCCGAATGCGTTAGCATTATCAGCTATGCCCTACTTTGAGACCTTACCTCGGGCATTTGGTTTTCGTATTCAAAGTAAAGTACATTTTAACAACATGTTATGTAGGATCGCTTAATAGTTCATTGAAAGTAAATCACTTTCAGAGTGATTGGTATTTCCTAGAATAGTCTACATGACACGAAAATTAATTAAACGAACAATACATACACTAGCCCACTGGTCCCATTTTACTTTACGTACCAAATCCTTGCATTTAATAATTTATGTTGCTTTTTATTTAGAATTCTGCTAAAAACTACTCAGTACAATCGGTAAAAATTCTGAAAAAATATTATCTGTTGAACTGTATCGGTTGTCAACTTCACACTGAAGTGCATGAAGCTGTAAAACTGCAGTTATTATGTGATAATCCATTTTTCATTGGACTTCTAGATTAAAGAACGTGAGATAGTAATAAGATACTTTGCCAATCACTATGTAAGTGGATGAACTGGTGCCGCAAATCGTTTGTCTAATATGACGCAATGGGATTCAGTAATATAAAACTGAAGCGGCTCAGAAAATTTAGATTTTTTGGACGCGCCAAAGTCTACCTTATGATCAGATGGCCGATACTGGTATGCTAAATTAATATTTTATTCTTATTCTAATAGTATAGCCTATCTAGAAATTAATTCACACGCACATTTTAGGAAAGAATCAAACATGTCTGCTGTTACGTATATTGGAATGTAATGTCAAGTACATACAAGCTGAGCCATCTCCGGGGGCTTGAAAGACCGTATATTTGTGCTTGGAAACGTTTCTAAACAGTTCTCATTGTTAGTTCGTAACCACCCTAAGGTGCCTTTTTTTGATATTGAGCCACTCGTAGGGCTCAATATCAAAAAGCGTTATTTTGGAAAACGCATGTATACAGTATGTAAAAGGTGTAAAAAACCTTTCGATTGTGTCCCTGTAAAGCTCAAATTTGAATATGCTTCATTTGGACAGTACAATATATTTAAAAAAAAATTGCTAGGCGATCAATGTGTGTACATACATAGGCTATTTTTAAGGTGGTGCTGCAAGGCTGAAGTTTTCAGTAGTTCTTTATAGAATTACGTAAAGAAAATATGTAAATGGGCCCTTCTAGCGGTTGCAAATATCTATCAGGTGAGTTATTAATTAATGTTCTATCAACGTCCAACAAAGAGAACACTATGCAAATGCATGAGTGTAGAAGAGAACCTGCATGCTAATACCGTATTTGCTAATAGTAATAAAAAGAAACAAATTTCTGTTCCTATACAAAATAAAAAATGAAATCATTTATTCAAAAAGCCATAATTTGCGTTTGAACATTAAAAGTAATTATTTTTCTTCTTCACTATAAACCTCGTGTGGGAGCCCATGATTCTATTTCAAGTGATAATCGTCAATTGCTGCTTCGTTTTCTGAAAAGTAAACCAAATTTTTGTTTAAAGAGATCTAGGAAAAAAAAAAATGGTAGTCTGAAGCACTATAGTCGGTGTTGCCAGGTTGTTATAGCAAAGCATCGTACACTGTAGAAGATATAAAATTTCCCTCATGCCAATTAAAATGGTATTAGCCATTAGATTCCAACCATAATTTTCGGGTATTAATGATGTCAGACATCAACACATCTGTTGTTTTGTATTTATAAATTCCACAGACGAATTTTTCGAGAATATAGGAAATCTCTACACTTCGTCGACTACATGAACATACCCTTAAAGCCTTTCGATATTTTTTGAAAGTAATTGATGCGGCCTCTTTTGCTCTTTTAAAGAATGCGGGGTTTAATCACAACCTGTAAGAGTACAAGCCTGATAAACTGCGGCATAGAGATGTTCCCAATTCGCTATACGGTTGCGGTTCATGAATATATCTTTTTTTATTGCTAACGCCGTATTCCATGATGATATTTAAGTTTTTATTAGTTAGATGGACCACATTGTCGAGCATAATAATTAAACATCTATGTCAGATGATCTCATAAGACTATTGGATAGATTACCTTCATCGATCTGGCAGATGTGCACTACTTTTATATGGACCTCTTCCTGACATTCACAGGAGAGGTTGTGGTTAATTACTCAAATTACACAATTGTTTTGAACTCAAAAATTGCGGTAACATTTATAGCTCAAATTTATAATGGTGTAATAAATGTTCAACAAATAACAAATGATTATTAAAATTATATTTCTTATTTGGTTTTTAAGATTTAGTGGACTAACTTGCTCTGGACCAGTGATAATGTAATTTGTGGATCTTCCTTCATGGCTTTGTGTACGTCGCTCTATTGAAGGGGAAAAGTACTGATCAAAAATAATTTCAATTCGTGATGTTTTTGCAGCTGTTAACATCTTCATAAGTTGTTTTGAAATGTTGCACTTTTTTCCATATTTATGCATCCGCATAGAACATTTATGCTCTCCTAGAACCGCCAGAATGGCCTGGCTTTTTTTCATACTTTCCTTACATTATTCTATGAAGAACACTAACTTTGCTGAACCACCTTGAAAAATAGCCTATGAAGAACATCTTTGTGATCGTCTACTTGTAACCAATAAAATCGCCTGGCAATTTTTTTTGAAATTTTGAACTATACAAAATGAAATAAGTTCAAATTTGAGCATTGCAAGAATACCTTAATGGTCAAATTTTTTACAATTTCATAAACTTGAGGGGCGATGACACAACCAAGGTAGATCTGCCAGGTCGTTACTTTATTAACTTGATCAGTATTAAGTTATCATTCTACAAATTTTTAGCCTTACAGAAACACCGTAGTCAGAATGATCGCTAGCAAAATTGAGACTCAAACCTACATCTCCCTTTATCCGGACAGACGCGCCAAGTCCATAAAATAATATATTGGCCCTTGTCGGCAAGATGTGAAAAACCGATGTTTCTCTTGGCTTTTCCCAGGCGCAATTACATCTATTAATGAATGAAATGAAAAGTTCGTTGGTTCGAATCCTACCGGAGTTGAAATTCTTTCTTATTAATTAAAAAATGCATTTACGTCGGGAAAACCCAAGAAAAACACAGATTTTTGAGAGTATTGTTATTAACCCTTGCCACCGTACTAGACAACAATAGAATATCGTTGGTCCTAGCAGTGTAGTTTCCAATAATTTAACATGTGCAGTACGTAAACTCTAGAAAATCTATAAAACCCTTTAAGAGTAACACAATATTTCAAGGAGCTTTCAATTATAGGAGAGAAAAATATTCTGAACAAACATAACTTTGATGATGTCATACAAAATTCATAAATCAAGTAAAAACACGGAATTATCGGCAAGGAAGAGGACGAATATATCCACTTTAATGCATTTGGAAATGTGAGATTAAATAATGTACATAAACGTTTACAATCGTCATCTGCCAAGATGGTCTTTTCCTTTCTTCCTTACGTCATCATTGAGAAAGTTTCGAGTAGTCGTCAGACTACTTTATAAATGTTAAGACCAGCAAGTAACCACAAGAGTGAGGAAATCAAATATATCTTTCTAACCTGTATCCAAATACTGTTTCAGACAGGAAAGGATTAACAGTTAATGTATTAACTTTGTCTCCAGAAAAAATCTTTTGAAATTATGGTGCCTTTATTCTACCAAAATATTTAAGCCAAAATAATGAGCGTGATTAGTGTCTACTGTTTCTACTTTTACATCAATAAAAGTGCATGAAAACCGGGGGACCCATCCTACACGAAAATTCACTTTCTAGTGAATTATCAGGAAATCAGAAATTTATCAGGAATTATTAATTGTTTAGGCTTTTCTAAGCCTAAACAATTACTAATTCCTGATAAATTTCTTTTCTCGATAGAATCACTACAAAAACAATGATTATTGCCCTTTTGTCTAATGTTTGATATATAAAATATGTAATGCACGGAAATAATAGTTAGAAATAGCTCTAAATAATATCTTTTAACAATACGATGGATAAGGTAGCTGGTGAATCGGATAACAGTGATGGCGCTCTTAAAGAAAAAGACAAAATACGTGACTTCTATAAATTAACATCGAGAATGGGACATGTGCAAAGTTAACTCAATCCAATGTTTGGACGCAGCAGCAAAATCTGGAAAGGTAGCAGATAGAAAAAGTTGGCGGTGCAATGCGTGTTTCGGCCACAATTCTTCGGGTTCAAATGACGAAGAAGTAACGTTGGTTTATTATTCAAATAGTAAGGGATTCGGCAGTAATAACTTCGAAAAAAAAATTTGTCAAATTTGACTAAAATACCATGGATTGAAACACCCTTCTTTCGCGACTTACAAATTAATCAACCAAGTTACTGGAATTTCTTCTACTGGAGGAGGTGACTGCTTATTCGCTCGATCGGATCTTCATGTGACCATCGACTTTCCAGACAAAACTTTCCAGACGCTGTGGATGAAATTTGAAAGAGTTCCAAAAATTTTGTTTGAATGTTGATGGACAATCTAAGAAAGTCTAGACCTGAACCAAATCATATTATGAATTTGTTAGGAAATATAGCTGTAAGCAATTCAGATTGGCATACTATACTTTAATGCGGATCGTAAGTAACCCAAAAATATGGCGATCGGTTTTCCAACAGTCTAAAACAATAAAACGGCTTAGAGAAACCCTTGATCATAAACACAAAAAATATTGTTTCAAAGAAAAGTTGTAAAGGTAATAGTATTTGAAACACAGCTACGCAAAAATGCAAAGGAGCTCAAAGATCCTTTGAGCCCCTTTGCACTTGTGCCCCACTTTGTGGAATGAAGAATAAGGCGGAATAGAGTTATATGATATATTTAAAACGAGATATCCAAAACAGGCAAGTAAAAATTAAAAGTAGTTAATACATTTTCTGTCGGTGGTGCTCTATTTACACACCGGCGCACCTGCCGCTAAAAATTCCTCCTGAACCTTTTGCGTTTATTTTTCTATTTTTATAGTTCTTTAGTCGATGAATACTGCAATTGCCTAAAATTCAGGAATATGTGTAACTCCATAACACAAACGCTTCATACATAGGTCACTTACACTAGGAATTGATAATTTCCCTGGTATATATGCTTTTGTTACAAAAATAGATTACCTATCTTGCTTTTGTTCGAGAACTACATCAAGTTGCTCTATTTTTGAGCCTGTACGTTGCACACACTTCGGCAATTATACCTGCAAGATGGTATCCAAAAGTTTTCAAAACGTAGCGATAAATAAAAGAGGATACTAGGATTTCAATTACCTCTGGCATGTTCTACACCTTGGTAACGCACTGATCCCAGAGTCTCTGTCACAAGAGATAGGACTGAAGTACCAACCCTGTAGATAATTCCAATACCAACAAGGACTTGATGTCATCAACTGTTGTTCGGCTATTTCTGCAGCAATCCTACCGAGTTTAAAACAAAACGCCTTTCACCCACGAGGGCCAATAAAAAAATTACTAACAGAAGCAGACGCAACAATGAAAAATTGTTCACGGACAAAGAACGTCTCCACTTACAATAACCCCACTCGATATGCTGACTCACAAAACGTATATACAACTCGACGTGACAGAGTTTCCATTCATGTATGTAGTTCGAATTTCGGAAATTGTTGGATATGTCGCAAACCGCAGATTAAACAACCGCATATGGGAAGAGTATTAAACAATAGAATATTCGCTAATGTCACAATAAAATTTAGTGAAACGTTTAAAGCGATTACAAACAAATCATCGTCTGTTTGTTCCATGCGTATAGTTCTGTTGAATACATCGCAACCTGTTAATCCTCTTAATACCTGCATTCGAGGATTCTAACACGAATTCATTAAACCTTACACCAAAATTAATAAAGCTTTTGCTATTCGAATAAAAATTATACTTCACCCACATTTTTAAATTTAATTCCATTTTGAAGCTTATTTAGGAAATCCGCTCATAAGGGAGGCTCTGTTTTATTTTACTCCGCTTACTTTTTAGCAGAAAAAAGTCTGCCATCTTTATACCCCGCAATAAATTCATTTAAACAACACCTCTGTGTTTGCATAAAAAATTGCTTAAAACAAGGAACGTGGGAAAATACGATTGTAAAATTACACGCAAAATTTTAAATTATACATAACCTTAGGTGACCAGTTCAGATAACATACAACTGGCATGGGTTCCTCTTCTGATCTGATGTACATACATATGAGGTAGCCTAATTAAAAGGTATGTTATTCTTTAATATATATTGTATGTTATTCAGTTTATGGTAGGAGAAGATTTTGTTTGTTGGTGGAGGCGCGTGTACTAGAATTTTATTGTTGTGACATTAATGAAGTTTATTTAGTCTGTATATTTAATAAAGTTCATAAGGTTCCCTATAAATTGTTGAACGCCATATTGTTAATATAAAATAAACAAAGCAAGCTACCGCGTTGGAAAGCATATTAACACACTCTCTACTGTTTACCTTATAACACATGCATACTGTTTTCATGAAACGTCTTTATAACGGTTAAGAATTAGTGATAGTAAGTTTAATGTCTCCTGGCGAAAGAAACCTCGCGAGGTGTTACATTCCGAATTTGATGATTGTATAATAATAGAATAATCAAAAATATTCTACATAGAATAGACCCGGATGACTCATCCTAACTAATTCAGATGGAGTAATTATCTGAACAGGTTTTGATTTATTAACATTGACTAATTTCGATACCTTTTTTTTAAGGTCATCTAGTTTATCTAAAACTTTCACAGCAGTAAGGTCTTCTATCCTGTAATTAATCCATTCAGAATATATGATAGTACAAGCAGATTCTTAGTTGGTTTTAAATGCAAACTAAACTTCTAATAATCCCAATTGATTAATTCTAAAATACTGAAACTTACTTTCAGAACCAACACTTTTAATCGAAAGAATCGCCCTGTTTGCCAAACTTGAAATATTCTTAGATGTGATTTGAATGAAATTTGGAAAAATTTTTTCTATAATTTTTCAGAAATGTTATATTGGTATTAACTAGATTAATCCCCTTCTTCTTGCCTTAAAAAACGGGTAAATAAAGTAGATCCGGAAGCCATCGCATTAAATCAAATCAAGCACGAATATAATAATACAATATTAGAAAGTATCTAAACTTACCCTTTTATCCAAACTACACGAAAATTAATCGCAAAATTGCTTTTTCACCAAACAATATCCTTCAAAGCCTTTTGGAAAATCAGAAAGATCAAGTGAATTATGGCGGTAAGTCAGGAATTTATAAAATGTCATTGTGATCAAGTATATATTGGGCTAACAAAAAGATAGATGCAATGTTGATAAAATAAAGTTAGTTAAGAACATAAACAACAATTATAAACAATTAAATTATTACGAAGCCATGGGAATTTACAAAAATAAACGTATTTTAATGAATTTTGCTTTAGGACGCCTAAACACCAGTTACAACCCTTGTTGAATTATATATGACCGCGGTCAATCTGCTGTAACTTTAGGTTTTCGTTTAGATTGTTAATTTTATTTGACTACCGAAGATGGTAGCTTAACTATCAAAACGTGTGCTCCGCGTCAGTGAAGTGTTGTGATAAACATCTTAGTGAAGTGTTTTTCTGGTATATTTCATGTGAAACATCCCGTATATGACGCCCTTTCAAATATGATTGGATAATGTGCGACCACGACAGATCTACTGCGCATGTATAACACTTGAAATGAGCCATTGATGTGTGACGATATGCTTTCATGTTATAAAGAACCCAAAGTAGGACCGGTCTTCTATAAACCAAAGCAGATGCTATTAGCTCCTCTCTTTTTAAAAATAACTCTAGCTCAGCTGTGAAATCTCCTCCGTCTCTTCGTCGCCAACAACTTTATATGGTAGCGTTCAAACAAGCTCTATGATCTTACAATCTCAATTCGAAGTGTTCATACAGATACGTTGATGACGCGTCTGTCATATGTTCTCATGTACACGAATCTTTAACAATTTCCGATCATTTCTAAATCCCCAACATGATCCTATACGCTTCACCAAGGAGATCGGATCGGACGGTTACCCATCGTTTCCCAGATATTCTCGTACACCGAGGTTCTGACGGTGTACTGGGTCGTTTTGTTTGCCGAACACTCATGCACACGGATAGATATAGCCTTTCACACCATCATCACACCAAAAAAGTTGGCGTTATTAATTCTCATGTTCAAGGAACCATTTCCATATCTGAACCCAATTCACTTCCCCAAAAGCTGAATCAGATCACCGAAACTATGATCGGAAACAATTATTTTAGGAAAGATATTCAAGCCAATGACCTTATTAGCAAGATTCTCTTGAGAAACAACATAAGAACCATCTTCAGGCCCTATTTCAACAGACTATTTTTCTATCAAGAATCGCAATCATCTGAAGGCCACTGGTGTCCATCAGATTCCATTTCCCTCTGGTAATGCGTACATCGATGAAACAAGGCGGTTCATTGATCCATAACGTCTTCACTGCACTCATCTAAAATAAACCCTTTATATAACCTCTCCAGAATGAATGGTTTCCAGTCAGTGTGTAGTAACAGCTCTGAAGGTGTCCCATAAGTGTATGAACGAATCGTCGGCAGAAACTCCGATGCAATTCCAACCCAGAGACTATAAGAGTATAGTGTAACTGACAACCGCAAAGGTCTGTGTATCAGATATATCAGTCATAATAGAATTTAAACATTGATATATTAATCAGTTTTTGAAATTTTTGTTAATAACATAAATAGCTAGTTGTAATGCATATTAAACAAACAGACTTATGCAGAGCGTGTTCCCTGCGGCAGTTAATGGGGGCTGCGCTTCGACTTCCTCGTGCATTTCCGTTGCATAATACAACGTACACGATATGCGAGGAAGTCGAATGGTCGTACGTGACCCTCCGCTACGTCATCATCCATCGCCGCTGACCAAACCAATGTGATGTTTTTAAAGAGCGACCTCTGAGTTATTTCTTGATTTTCTGTTTTACTTGGCCCAGTTTTAGACCACAACAAATGAAAGACATACTCGCCCTTTTCCTTTGATCTCTTGCTGGTTTAGAACCCACCGAGATGTAACATGATTTTTTATCCCAGTTCAATGATCAGAAAATAAAGCAAGCCTATCACATAATTTTTATACAAAAACAGTAGATTGCAATGGAGATCTTCGCTTGATGCTTGGTGTTTCTATTATATACGCTACCACGTAATTTACAAAATACATCATCAACGCCTAGGAATCATTTCACACTTTCAGATATCACTTTATCAGTTTCCTGTTTAATAAAACTAATCTCATTAGTTAAGAAGCAGCTAATTAAAATTAACGCTCCATTGTGTTTAATTTTGAAAATGGTTACTAAATTCCGGAAACGGCGACTTGCACGCCACCTAAATTAAAGCCATTTTACTCATAAATCAAACTGGCGTCTCGAAGCCCATTTTTTTGCGAGCCGATGCGCAAAAAACAGTTTATCATCCGACCGCCGTAAGACCCATTGTATATCCACAGAAACAAGCATCTGTGCTCGGAGCGAAAAACATAATAAATAATTTATCACATTCACCGACGACAAGAAAACAATATCGTGTGTACTTAATAATAATGGGGGTAAATTATTGTACTTTCATCTTTTATTCTTTCTGACAGCGCCGTATTCTGGATGCTTTCCAACGGTGGAGGCGTTAAGTAAGTAGATTCAGAATATAGGCCTATGCATTTACCAACACATCGTCCAAGGTGTTGAGTAGTAATTTGCGTGATTCTTCCATTAACTATTGAAATTGAAAATGTTTGTTATTAGACGCTCTTATGTAACAAATAGTGGAACATCAACATTGATTTAAACACGAAATAGCTATTTCAAAGAAAATAGATTTTGTTGAAAACAACTATAACTTTGCATTTTTTCGATTAACACTTTAAATTTCTCCTTTTAAAAATTATGTTGACTATTATACTTTGAAGTATATTACCGTTTACATATTGCATGTGTGATCGATTTTCTCTTGGACAATTTGAATCTATTTTACTGAAAACCAACCTATCGACTCATGCGTTTCTCGACGAAAGCTGGTGTTTTCATTTACCAAGTTAACATCACAGCTCTGGAGCTACTTCATTCGATTCTATAACCACTATTCAAAAGTTAAATAAGCCGAAAGTTGTTATTCTATGCATTCTATTGCATATTGACTCTAATTTGCTAAATATGTAGTTACATTTTAAACTTAAAATATTTACATAACGAAATATCCAGAAAGTTCGTAATGCTTTCTGGATATTAGCATTACGAAATAATAGAATTAAAAGAACAATTACAGAATTACAAAGAAAACTAATCCATTACAGAGAAATATCACTTAGCAAATGCTAAGTGTTATATTTCTCTTTGCTACAAGTATCAATTCAAAAATTTCCCTTATATCTACCTAAACGCAAACCGAAAAATAGAATAGAAATAATATCTGCAGCAACGCGAACTCGAAAATGCAAACTCTTGTATCGTAATGATAGAGAGAAAAAAATGATAGCAGGAAAACTTAAAAGGACTTTGGTAAATGTCATCAGACAACATAGCTTGCAGGGCGCAGTAATGGAATCTGCTCTGGAACTTCATGGATCGCCGTAATCATCGCAGAATGTTAGAAACTCGAGCGAGGGTATTCAAACTGAACTGCTTTTTAAAAATTCACAACTTCCTTTCGTTAACGGCTCGCCAAGTAAAGTTCCAAATTATGTATGTAAATGTACAGTGCTTGACCAACAAACCAGACTGCCTACAATTAATTTCTCAAAACGACGAATTTGACATACTTTGCGTTTCTGACCATTAGCTTACGTTGGATGCAACGGCCAATATTAATATGCCTAGATATTACTGTTGCGAGAATCAGCCGCATTGCGGTTTTCACGAAGAAATCGATAAAGTCAAAATCGATGGCTATGGATTTTAAATTGTTGTAGCTACTTTACTATTAACAAAAGGTCTTATGGTATACTAGTAGTATACCGATCTCCAACTGGAAACTGGTGTTTTTAGATATCCCTGAATCAAGTTGCAACTAGATACGACAATATAATCTTATGCATGAACCTAAATATTGATGCGCGATCTAGATGTTCCAGTTTATGTGTTTGATTCGTAAGGATTAAGCGGAATTAATTAAAGTGAATTGCGATTACTTGCGCACGCGTATCGGAATGCGTGATCCACTACATGATCTCCTACATCACAGAATTGACTGTTGATTCAGATACAGTTAATATTATCTCAGACATATCAGGAATGAAGCCATAAAACAAATAGAAGATAAAGAACTTTAGCTGAGACAAAAAAGATATACTTTTCACAAGGTTTCGAGAATATTAGCAAGGTATCGCGGGTTTTATGGCGATGATGTGTTAACTCCAAATTATGCCAAAGTAGTAAGTGAAACGCAGTCATCGCTATCAACGTATACAATGCGGTAATAACTGATTCCTCGCAAGTGGGTACGATCTTTTTTAAATTTTTACTAGTTCTGCATATTTGAGTGTCACCTACGGTTAAACCCAATAATCGTACGCTATCATCATTTCTACAGAATTTTATTTCTTCATAGTACCGGTATGGATTATGCACACGAATGCGGTAATGGAGTCACTAATAATAATATTTAATAAATCAATAGTATTCAAGAGGTTTTCCCCGCATTTAAAGATAGATAAGGTCATTCCAATTTTCAAAAAACAATGTTAAGGTATTCGCGAATTATATAGAATGAGTAGTCGACTTCCTTAACAAATTGAAAGTGTTTTCGGTGTCCAACACGATTTTCTTAAATCGAAGTCCACCGAAACGGTTTCAATTGAGTTTTTAAAATTTATGTTTAGAAAAGTCAACCAAGACAATTTTGCCACTGAGATTTTCTTTATTCCATTTATCGCAGGCGTTCGATCGTTTGAACTCGAACTTTGTGCGGGAAAAGTATTACGTTGGTTTCTTTCCTTTTTATGGACGTAGTAGGCCTGGTAGAATTTGGACGGTAGAACCGATTAGATTTGTGATAACCCAAGGTTCGCTTCTGGGTTTTCTGATTTTTCTTATAGTTGCTAACGATTTGGCTAGATTTTTCACCTCTGCGCGCGTTATGACATATGCGGATGATGATGCTGTCTCTAAATTCTTCACCGAACTAGACAGATGGATAACCCGCGCTATGGACGAGTTCTCTACCTGATACTATAAAAACAGATTGATTATAAATCGCGATATAACTGGTGTTTGTACATTTCAGTCAGTAGCGATTTTTCCTTTTCCAGTTTGTCGTTAGTCTTGGCTTCTACTTTTCAAACAATGTCAAATTGCTCGGGATTGCTTGATCATAACCTATCTTTTGATAAACAAATCAACAAAATTTCTAAAATGCAAAATTTAAGCTATTACGCAATTGTATAATTAAAAGCAGTTTGAGTGCAGGACTTATCACGCCCGGGCATGTGTATAATATCTTAATATGGGGCCGTGCCGATTATCAATGTTGATTTTTGGCAAATCCTATAGAGAATTATGTAGGTCTGTATTTATCGAAAATAACTTTTTAAGCGTTCCCTTGTTTGTACAGACACCTCACGATAGTTTTCGTTAGCAGCATTGTGAACCGGTCCAAAATGCCTCCAAATATATACAACAGCTGCTGAGCGGACTTATATATTCAATACACAAAACATCTCTTTGTTCATTTGCAAAACTGTATTCTACACTGCCTGCTTTTTGAAAAACATTCCCGAACTAAATACATTTAAGAGTGCAGTAAAAAAGTTTTTAATTTCTAAACATTACTACTCTTACGGGGAATTGTACCTAATTGTTTTGCCGTTTCAAATGTGTTTTATGTGTGTTGTCCGTTTTGGTTACTAGACTGTAATTTTAAGTAAATTTTTCTTTATCAACCAACGACAAACCTTCAATAAAAGCTTGTCAAGAAGTGATGACACTTGTGTTGGTCTAGGTTTTTTGTTTTGAAACCGATAATACAAATAAGTAAGAAATAAGCTTGCTTATAGTTGGTTTTTAAATAATTCAATAATTGATAATTGTACGACCCATTTTCACATACATGTTACGAAAATTTAAAATATTTCGCATACATTGAATGTTAAATAAAAAATATGAATTTAGAAGTATTTTATTGTTTTATTAAATAATATTTAGTAATCTAGAGTAAAATGAACGCTTTTAAACATACAAGTAACCAAACGCGTGTTCCGCCATTGCTGAAAAATCACTTAATTTCGCAGCAAAACCAAGTGAAACAATATGCTTCCGGGCTGGGGGGAAAATGTCGGTTCTAAATTTTGTTACCACTATACTTCACCAAATACATCACAGTACTTGAATTTAAATATAAAATTTGAAACAATTAAACAGTGTAAAAAAGTATTACGACCTGAAAACTAAATATACGTAAATACCTATATATTTCAGCTAAAATATCGAGCAATGGTATTTTATTGAATATAAACTCTTTCATTTAATTAATGGAATAGACGTAGTAAATCTTGCTGTTATCTAAGAAAATAAACGTTTAGTGCAAACCAAATAAAATGTAAATTCAACACATCACTTAATCCTTCGCTGATAGACTTTTATACAAGTAAACATAAACAACGTATTTTTCCCTTGTAATACAATTGACTAAAACCAAACGAAACTTCCATGTTAAACATCAAAAAGTTATGGAACCGCAATTGTTTTCATAGAGCACTAAATTTCGCACATGTTCCAAACCACAGCGTGATGTTATTTACTAAATTAGAATTCTCACTTTAATCTAATAAATTGCGAGACAAACAGTGTGCGTAAGCTTAACTTGTTGAATTTTCTATTTTCTGCTCAAGTTAGTTTGTAAAGTATTCCCGTCAAATTAGAACAACAGCGTCTCGTAATTTCTAACCCTTTATTTGGTAACACTTGATTAGACCCTTCTATTGTCGTTGAGAGCGTATCGTCGAAGTGTTAAAAGACAAAGACCGGCGACCCGCGTTATCACCCTCTCTTGTCGGAGAATCATAAACTTGCTCTGAATAAAACAGTGGCTCTCATAGCAAGTGCATCAAATGATTTAGCTTACGCTAAGAATTAAGTCATCTGTCCATATCTTTACATGGTTTCTGTTGCAGTTTCATAGGTAATTAATGAATACTTAAAAGTTTTCAAATAATTGCTAATTTTCTCACAAGACTTCAGCATTAGTAGAGTTTAAAATAATGGAATTTGCTCGTATTCTTCAATGAACATTTTTATAATTAAATAAATGGTTGGGGAATCGTGAGATTATTGGTTATTGTTATTATAGAGGACCAACAAATCTAACTTAAATCAACCTAACGACTGATGATGCAGCATGCAATCTGTTTTTGATTGGTTATGTGAAGTAAAGACCACAGTTAGCTGCAGAAAACAACAAAATATTCCTTCCAAGTGTAATACGCCCCCAAGTTATTACTAGAAGGTACTTATCATATCAGCTAGAAATACAACGGCAAACTGACAAAATAAATATTGATAGTTGTTTTATTTCAAAAACGCTTTAACGGGAAAATGGTAATTTTTTGTCTAGAATTTTTCGAGAAATTCCAAACTATAATAACGTATAAGATGTTCCATTAAAAAACTGAGTTAACAATTTAAGAAAAATACGTCATCAACAAGGCAACATTACATTGATATAAAATAAAAACGTAGGCTTCCACGGCCAGAGTCAATTGAAACCAAACGTGCTCTGGATTTGAACCGTGTCATGTCGTCTTGGTTAAAACAAAAATTCGACGTTTATGGGGGTTCTTCAGGAGAGTTGGTGAGCAACAGTTAGCACGGTAACACAACGTGTAAACCACGCCAGAGGCGAAACTAACTGAACGATTGAACGTTCACACGTTGAGTTACCGTCCTAACTGTTACCCGCCAACTCTCCTGAAGAATCCCCATACGATTGTAGGCGAAACGTCGAGTTTTTATTTTAACCAAAACGACATGACACGGTTCAAACCCGGAACACATGTGTCTAACGTGCACTTCCGGAAAAATAAGGATTTCTATAAATGTTGAGTTTTTCTAACAATGTTTGAAGACCATTGTACCTTATTCTCCTTGTATCGAAATAGTTAAAAAAAAGTAGCACGAACTTATGAGACACCGCCTAGGTTTTAATATAACTTCAAAACGGAACTTTCGTCTGATCTCAGAAAGCTGTTGTGAAAATTATAAAAGTTAATTACTCCAAATTTCGTGAATATTTTGAAATAAAGATCATATTACATCTTTCTAAGAGATGGCTGAAGCTTGAAAGACACCCTGACAGGCCCCAGAACGTGAAACGATATTTCCAGAAACTTCTTCTTCCTTGATTCATGGTTAGATCTAATTAGTTTTATCATGGGTAGTTTCTGTTCACCGAACCTGTACATATTGTGGGAAATTTGATAATTACCTATAATTAATAAAAAAGATGTCCTCAAAAGATAGGAGAGATTCATTTCTAAACCTCGGGTTAAGCTTGCCACGCACTAATATAATACGTTACAATAACAATAAATACAAAAATAATAAAAAAAAAAAAAATAAATACAAAAATAATAAAAAAAAAACAACCTTTAAAAACTTGAAGAATGATGGAGGGAACCAAGATAGACATTATTAATCTAGGAATGGGAGACTAAATATGTATAATTTCTCTGATGGAGGTCAACGCTTATGCAAGTTATTATCTATTATCGTTTTGTGATTTTAATTAATACGGCAATACTACTAATGGTATGATTAAATAAGGACCAGGTTTTTGTAAAACTAACAAAACAGAAATAACATGAATATAACTTTATTTAAGGTTCTAAGGAGAGCTCGGGAAAAATAAACTATGAATTCATTGATGCTGGTCAAATATGCATGCATGATTTTAAACGTATTCGCTTCGATAAAATATATGAAGTGAATGGTAAAAAGTGAGTTGCTCGTTGTAGGTGTGAATAGATCGATGAGTCCTGAGAAGACTTGGTGTAACATAAAGGCAAATGGAACAAAACATCGTTACTGGTTAAGAAATCAAAGAGACAAGGTTTGGTGCGTGCTTTTATAAGCAACTTGTGTAAAAATACTTAGTATTCTTGGCAACTTATTTGCTTTAGCTTTTAGATAAATTCTGAAACCAAATTCTTATCTAATAGTCACCTCAAAAGATATAATTGTGTCTACATCTACTAGACGAATGAACAATAGATTTCCCATATATCATATAGCCCGTTCCAAATTTATAAAACAATTTTCCATGCGTAAAGGTTTGAAGAATTGTACAGAAAATAAATTCTTTTGAACACAAATGTATGACCGCTACCATTCGATTCCACAACTGCAATCTATTAAAAAGATGACCTAGAAATATTCTAATAATTGTACTCCACTCCACTGCAAACCTTTAAACCAAAAAAGCGCTTCTCTTCTTTATATTCTGAAGTTAATTTCAACTTTCAGTACTTCAACACTTTTATACGCTTTTATTCGTGCGAATCCTATTAATCATCCACTCGATTTTAAACCCTTTCTAAGAACTTTCCGGTAACCGTTTTCAACTTATTAATTAATTAAAAATGCAAAAAAATAACTTCCTCCTTGCTGCTAGAGGTACGTATCTCACAAGCCTTTCATTGAATTCTTTAACGTCCACAGTAATAAATTTCACATGTACTCGATATTTGAATAGCTTTGTTATTTTAATAACCTCTTTTAAAGCTAGGCCAAAATTATATTTTCGCCGGGTTTTAGATCATTAAAGTTATCGCTGTTTAACATTTAACAAAAATAGAGCTGTCGAAAGCTCTAGCCATTGTGATTTAATTTAGTTTTAAAACCTTAATATTATGGGCAATAATACATTGTACTTAATTTCTTTTACTTTTTGATGAAGAGAAAACACATTCAGCTACTTTATTCAATAAATTTGTAACGAAACATACTAGTCTTCTTGTTCGCATTTCGTTTAGCCCACCTTTAGCTAGAAGAAATACAAATATACAAAACTAAAAGAAAAAGTTCTTGCCTGTAGCATAAGAAGTATAAACATGTGTTCGTTTTATACCAATATACTTTACCACTGTGTAAAGCCATTGAGAGTATGCGCCGCCATTTGGAATTTAGACAAAGCATTAGCGGATAATATATAAATGGGGAAATATTGAATTTCAATAAAAATATTTAAAAATACCAGACAATGAGTGAGAAAAAAACTATTTTTATTATCTTTAAAATAAAATAGGTATCATAAAATAACAAAATGACTTCTAAATAATATTTGTAAATGAACATAAATCTTATAATTATTTTATTCTTATATTCTGGATATTACAGAAATATTAAACTAAACATGTATTCAAAAGGACTATTAACAATTAAAAAAAGCGAGTTATTGATTAGAAAACACATGTACTGTAAGATCTGTATCAGACATACCAGTTTGACTTCCTTTGATAAGCATATTTAAAGAAAATGTTTTTTCTATTTTCTACTTTAGTTGCGATGGTCCTTGTATATCGTTTCCTACTGTTACGACAATATGTTCATTTTTAGATGTATTACTGTTACATTGTACCTTTTTACTCCTATAATCCAAGAAACACTGATGACACCGCATCAGGTTTCAAATGCTTAATATATGCTCCTGGTCGAGGCAAATAATCTTCTTCTATAAATTTACCGCTACATAGTTTATTCGGTTTAGTTGGTTAAAGGTTTTTCGTTTTTAAGGCATGTAACCATAAACAAAGCAACTTTTCATTTTTTAGTGGAATTCTACAATTGTTATATTTTTTATTAAACGTCTTGCAAAATAAGTATTCATTATATTTACCCAAAAAATCTAATATTTTCTCCAGTAACATGTCGATGTGTACAACCAAAAGCACGACATGAAGCAGGCATTTTACCAGATATTTTATACAAACACCTATAAATAATTATAATGATAGATATAATATTTCTTTTCAAAGTTCGGTTTAGTGTAAACACGTCTATCAGGGTTCAAAAATATAGTTTGAAATAGAAAAAAACATATACAGTAAAGATACGACTAACCAGTGTTGTGCAAATAGCCGTCAAATAACTGACCAGCTTCACTTTTCATACCAAAGTTGTTTGTCTAGGGGCAGAGATAAAGGTCTACGAGAATTACTTATTGCTAGTATGCAGCCTTCTTAACGTATATGAATATTTAGCACGACTGAAACCGTTTCAATTTTCTAAAATCGTAACTGATTTTCCATTGAATTTATATGGGGCATTGGCTTATTTGTTTCATCTGGAATCTCCAATCCGATTTCTACTCAAATAACACCTTTTTTTGTATCTATAGGGTATATTTCAGGACGCTACCGTACAGGAAGTGCCATATTCCGACGTATAACATGGAGTTCCACTTACAGCAATTCTCACATGCTTGTCACACTGCTCTTCTGTCATATGCGACATCGACAAGAATTTTACCTGATATAAACGATGCTCGCGCAATTTAATCTGACGCCCGTGTATAATATGTTCGATCATGTATGCCGGGTACTTGCGGAGTAAAAGGTCTTAATTATAGCAGGAATGGCGGCATGGTTGCCGCCACCTTCGGTAATTAATTATGGTAAGTTCGGGAATTCGATTCCGGGAAAGCATATTTCACACCGCAATGTATCACCCGCTTCGGTTGGAAATCTTGCCCAGATGGAAGGGATTAGAAGCGTGGATCTGAATACGAAATTGGATCGACATCAAAACGGAAACTATTAGCGTCGACGGATACTGATGGCTATCCACGAACGCTGATTGGGTTCCATATGCCATCAGCCATGGACGAACGCGAATCGCTGAAGTTATATTAAAAAAAAAATTTACTAACGGTACGCATAAATATAAATCGAGCTTGTTCATTATCTTGTTTTTTGAATGACCTCTATATTTCGTCTTGTTTGCCAACTTGATACTGAAACGCTTCCCGTTTCACATCACGTCTCATACCAAGCAAAAGAAATTATGCTAAATTAAATACAATGCATGAATTGTTTAAGGTAATACAGTTATTATTTAAACGTATAATAAATACACAGAAAACAAAAACATAATATCTAGTATGAGAAATGTAGTACCTTTTAATATAGTTTTCATACCTTTCATTATCTAGGGTTAGATTTTTTAATAATAAGTACGCATATTAAAAAACACGTATCGCATATAAAGAAGTAACAAAGCTATTGAACTTTTGAAAGATTATTAAGGTGGTGGTAAACACTATTAACTAACTTTTACTATCTAGGTTCTATCTTTTGAGTGATAGCATAATAATAATGAAAATCAAAATGATCAAAATAGATAACAATAACCAAATAATTATTCTCTTATTATCTGTTATCAGCTTTTAGTTTAAAACTAAAATGTTTTAAATTACATTACTTAAATAAGTTACCAAGGGAAAGATACCACCATTAAGCACCTAAAGCCGTCGTGCATCTTGTCCGGACGGACATTATTACAAGAAATATTTAACTAACGTGTGTATAATCTGCAAAACGAGAAACTTTTAACGTTACTGGAGTGTTGAAAATGGAATTCTGTTTTTGTACGTATACATATTTTTAAATAATTTCATTCCTTTAGAAAGCCCCTTTACTACCTAAACACTGAATTCAAAATTAGTTAAACGTTTAAAGAGGGAATAATAAAAATTCTAGCTTTAGTCTTATTTATTTGAAATGTTATGCCTCAATTCGTATTTTTGTTACCTTGATTTATTCCTTGAAGTTCATACAGTGCGTCCGAAGAGACTGGGAACACGCAAATAACAACATAATCACTGTTTTTTAAGAAAAATCATAAAACATGTAAATTAATGTTTTAAAGAAGTTATCTTTTAATAACAGTAGTAACGTCGTTTGAAATGGCAATATAATATTTTGGTTCATTTTCGGATAGGCGTCATTCTTTAAATGACACTCAAAAAATACTCATGTCTTACATAAGAAAGTATTTGAGAAACATGTGAAAATATTATTACAAAACTTGAAAACTTCATTCCTGGTTCCTATCCAAAACGTAATATGTGTTTTTCTTTGCATTAGGTGTAGCAGTACAATTAGAACAAATGTTTTCACAATGTAGTTATTTCTCACATGTTGTGATTACAGTGGTACGCAATAGGTTAAAATTCAATTGAGTTTATTTGGAAATTACGAACAATGGGCTTAACAGAAAAAGAACGTGTTGAAAAACTTATGATGGTTGGTTTTGGAGATAGAACCCGTTCATTTACAGAAGTTTGCCATTTATTTAATGACACTCATTCAAATCGTGCTCCAATTAGTATTTGAGTCGTAGGTAAAATTTACAATAAATTTCGAAAAGAAGGGCATGTTATTGATAGGCCTCCGAGTGGTCGCACTTTAACCGGTGAAGATTCGTAACTCAATGTATTATAATTGTTAATGAAAATCTACATGATACCACACGACATCTTGCTCAAGAATTTAATATATCAACATCGACAGTATGTGCCGTTCTTTACAAAGACGGGTATCATCCCTACAAAGTCGACTTTACCCCAATAATGAAAATCCTAGTTTACTCAACCAGAAGATATGGATGCAGTAGCATGTGGCTCCTCCGCATTATACGTAGATATCTTGATGACACGTTTCCTAATAGATGTTATTTTTAGAATCGTATAAAAATTACGAGTACACATGGAACAATAAAAGTGAAAACTATAACACGTGGAAATGCATACAAAACCGATGATGGTTTTTGTTGTCTAAAATTTTACAGTATTCTTCTACAAAAGCAAAACTAATTATTTGAAGTTCTGCACTCACTAATTCACTTGTCCATTTTTTAAATTATCGAAATGCATCGACAATGGGATAAATGTAAAATGAAATCCATACATCTTTCATTTTCACTGAAGATGAATCATCAGCAGTGCACATCTAAAGTGGATAATGTAAATTCGCCCTTAGCATGTGTCTCCTGATACTGAACTAAAGTTAAAATATATACTAAAACTCCAAAAAACAAATATAAAGAAAAGATGTAAAGAGGATTAAATGAATAGATATAGCACTAATGAACAGACAAAAAAAAGCTGACAAGGTAAATGAATTTTTACTTATAAAGAGAAAATAGAAAAAAAAAGTAATACAATTTGTAACTAATTGAAAAAAAATTGTATGCTATGTTTGAGAATGTTGAAAATATACTAACGAAACGTATGTAGCAGAAGCATAAAAACAAAACAGACAGAAGAAAGTTTTTCTTTTCTACCCTGACCTAAATACCCAAGAAAAAAAAATATATGAACTTCAATTGAAAATTATGTAAAACAACAACATACCATCAAAAAACTATTTTGTTGGATTCGTATAAGTAATACATAAGTATTACAAAAAATAAATTATAAAATATTGTAGCTGTTGAGGTTGTTATATCGAACTCAATTTATTTATAGAGTATAATTTATTGAAAGGAATATAAGAATAAACACTCTTACTAACCTAGAATATTAACATTCTTGTTCAGTTGGGTAATCAGTAATACCAATCGTAAGTATCATGATATAGAGAAAACTATACTCTAACAGTAACAAAAGCTAAGAAGATGTATATAGTTATTCATTGTATTGATATTATGATATTTGGACTCTCTTTCCGTCGTTGTAGAAATGCAAATTGTTCTCGTAATAATTATTATACCGTCATGTAATTTACACAAATTCATTTTCACTCAGAACAATTTTATTCCAGAGAATTCATTCATATCTACACCTATGTTTTGTCTTAGATTAAACATTGTAGCCAAAGGCATGAGCGTAGCCAGAAGTTGGTCAAGGGTGCCCTAATTAGAGTTGACAATTTGGAGACCTCTGATCAGCAATAAGAAATGATAGTTAAATTATTTCAGAGATTTAAGGAGCGGGGGCATGGCCCCTCCCTGACAGGGCCTGACAGGCCCCTCCCCTCCCCTGCCCCTGTCTGACCACGCCCATGGCTAAAGGTTTTGGAGTCGTTAGTTGCCACATTATCAAGCAGCGCAAATTTTATTGCGGTTGCTAAAAGAAACAACAAAAAGGGAAAGGGAGCTGATTTAAGGAAACCTAATAATAGAAGCAATAAGAATCCTTTTAAAAATCAATTAGGTAATGCAATGTTAACAATACCGCACTTAGAATCGTTATGATTAATATATAGCTAATATATAGCGTATGCTCAAGTAACAACTGTGGTTTTACTCTGTCCATTGTCGGGGTTTTAGTAGGCAATTATATCTGCAGCCTTCGATGATAACAATTAACCGATAACATAAGTACCTGGCCGTTGCAGTATATTCTTGCTGTCATTATTTCTGCTGTTTAATGTAGCATGTAGAAGGTAATTTTAGTCCGTCTTCATAATAGTTTCCCAAATAAAATATCTTGTTTTAATAGACCAATAGATCCGCCAGAGTACGTGCATATTTTATGGTTGCAGATATTCATTATTAAGCCTGCAAAAACGAGTTGAACTTCACGAAATTAGCGGAGACTAGACAGACTCGTGTTTATTCGTCTCATGAGAATGGGTTCGTGTTGCCTACTGGTTTCCCCTAGAGTCGACAAAATACGAGTCTGTCTAGTCTGCTAATTTCATGCAGCGCACGGAAAGTATACTCGTTTCTGCAGGCTTACTCATTATTATCCGTTCGTTAAACACTAGATCGCATACCGTAGTAGAGTATCGTAACTTCTAATATAATATCTTAAAAAAAAAGTTTTGTGAAAAGTAATTTTATTGCAAGAATATAATATGTTGTGTGTAGCTTCCAGTCAGCCACTTTTTCCAGAATAACAGCAACGCGTGGGGCGAAGACGGTTATGTTAGCAACAACTTTTTTTTCTTTTTTTGCCGCCAATTTTTGCTGACATAGCTTCTCTTTGTCTCAGGCTGCTGTCATTCTGCCACCATTTTATATCCTACTTTGATTAAGTTTTAGTAAAATTTTAATGTGCTTTTATGTAATGATATCCCCTATTTGTTTCTCTGATGCGGCATAAATAAAGCAGGCGGAAGCTTAAAATTTCATATTGACATATCAACCTCAGTCTTGCTTTTATGTTTAATAGCAGAATTTTGCTTTTCGTTAATTGCACAAAACCTATTAGGCCAGTGCTGTTATCCTCTCCCAATCTTATTTCGTTGAAATAGAGTGGGTTTGGGTTTGGATTATAAAAAAATAAATGTGTAAATTAATGTAAAAACTTGCTTATATATTTTAACTAAACTATTCTCAAAAGCATATTTTCTTTTCAGGGAACAGACAGTTGGCAAGGGCACGATAGCGATCAGGTAAGTGCCATATTTCTATACATAGAACTACTATAGATATAATTAGCTTCAAATGATATTTTGCGGTATAACAATAAAAACGATATAGCGAAATTTATATTTAGAAAAAAACGTCAACTTTCAAATTTTGGAGTTCCCACGGAGCTTTTCGTTCTACAGCAATAGCTAAAACTGGTATCTATACAGTTTTGCCGTTTTCAATATGGAAACAGCACGTCCAAAATTTTATGTGGTCGATGCACCAGCTTCAAACTTTGATAAGCTAAATATACGGCCGATACCTTTTATTACTTTAAAACCGATATATCATTCGTCTGCAGCCATTTAGACGGAGTATATACGCTACGTACTACGTGTATCGATCTTCCAAATGCAACGACTGAAGTGCATATCTGCAAATTGCTTTCGAAACTGTGTCTGGACTGAAAATCTACTGTATAGTAATAGGATAAACGTGAAAAAGTTCAATTCGATTTAAAAAAAGAAGCGAGACTGCAGATCTCGATAATCCCTGTCGAATCTGCTTATTGAGTTAGTCCTATCCAACTGTTTGACAGCGTCCTAAGTGTAAAAGTTTGGTTATCTAAATTTTGTAGTAATAGCAAAGTATAGATGTAATATCCAATGAAATTATAGTAACCTACGCTTTATAGTATTTTGCAATATGTTGCGATTATATAGTGGTGTGATAAATTAACAAAGTAAAGGTTAATCCACTTCTGAAAGCCTAATTTTCAATACAAATGATTCTTTTAGTTTTTTAGATTATTGTTGAAAACAATAATTGAAGGTTGTTTCATTATATTATTAAATAAATAGCAACAAGTCCGTGGATATAATATAATATCCCACACCATGCTGGTGGGACAAATACCCCATCAACCATACCAAAGCCATTTTAATAAATACTATGTTTGCGACAATTTTACTTATAAAAGTTACACCATACGACTAAAAATCAGTGAATATAAAACCAAAATCAACAAAGATATTTAGCAAAGAGTTTTGTATTACATATCTATGATACTTCGTTTTGTTCAACCCGACTCGTTTATTGGTCAATTTCAAACCGCAAAATGTTTACCTATACATTCTAACACCAAGCCTAACCTCAATTTTACTCTTTATCTTGCTAACTGTCACTTCTATCTGTTCGCATAAAACAAAACAGAACAAAAGACTTACAGTTAAATTTCGTATTTAGACTTTTTCGTACGCTACATACGCTATGTTTACCATACTTTAAGCAAATGAGAGGGTACATTGCAGTACAAGGCAGTTTTTGGCAAATAATTCGAATTTCAACAAAATATGAGCTTATAACGGTAATCAAGCAAATGTTTTATTCAATTCAATACTATCCCCTGTACTTTTAGAATAAATAATGATAGAAATTCAGTTTTTTTAAAGTCTTGGTTTTCTCTCCTAATTTTCCAGATTTCCAGATTCAGATTTGGTTTCAAATTTGTTTCAATAATTGGAATTTTGCTTTGAAATATTCGAATCTTGTTTAAAACAGAGCTCTTCGTCATGATTTTTGTGTTCTTCTTTTTCGGCCCATCAATTCTCCTTAGCGTACTTCTTCTGCGTCCTCTGTTTCCTTCCCAACTCTCCTTCTTAACTGTTTCTATGTACATTTTGCTATTTGCTGTTGCCGCATTCAGTTTCTAAGCCTACTCTGCACAGTTCTGCTAAATTTCAATTTTGCAAGTTAAACAACACCTTCACAATTACAAAAGAACACATGCTCACCCATCTGCCAAAAATTCTCGAAAAATGCAATATTTCAAATATTGCTACAAATAGCAACTTAGTTGGTTTGTGAAACAAGCCTTAATATTGAACTGGGAATTTAAAAATTGAAACAATGTATAGAGTGTTCTATTTGAAATAACAAAGTTAATGGCTACTCCTTGATGTAACCGGAAGTCATAGATAATTGAAAATATTTTAATCCAATAGTAACAAGGTTACATAACAACAAATAGGTAACAAGTTTTCAATGTATAGTCTTTCATATATCAATCGATTAAGTTCCTCGTAAAATATCCTGTATGTATATCACCTGCAACTCAGTCTCCTAATCCAGGGAAAACCTATAAATATATACCTTTAATTTTTAATTTTCTAATCTACTGCTCATAGGGGCATTAACAGAAACAAATTGCATCTTTGGTTTATTCCAGATTCTAATAGTAATTGACCGTGGTATTTAATTCTGGCTGTACGTTTCTCATAATTCATAGGTAGTAATTATTTGGTACACCGTGCACTTTTAATCCAATTTCTAGCAATATCTTACACAAGAGATAGTTTTACTACGTAGAAGCTTTATCAAGTGCTCATTCCTCTTCTGTGTCTATTTCGAATTATCTGTTCTATAGATCCTCTCGAAACTACTACTAACTATCTACCATAACTTCTAGCAAAATCGATATTCCGCCTAACAGCAATCAGTAACTATTAATTCGAATTGGCTACTGGAATATGATAGGGTCGATACGCAGTCTATTGCCTCTAAGCTTACAGTGCAGTTTGAACCCTAAACGCGAATTAAATTGGGTCGGGCAGATGAAGACAAACCTTCTTTGCATACCAATATCCCTTTTGACTTGCCTCAGTAGATAGCGAATTGGCAAATCGCTAATTGAATTAGATTGGAAGTTCGCAATAGTTAGCAAACGTCGTCATTATTTGACT
>LR737432.1:623059-678780 GCA_902655005.2 Marronus borbonicus
GCACAAGAGTAAAGCTGGTTATATAAAGTGACTAGACATTCAACGTTATCCAAACCTACAGGCAATCTCAAAAGATTGTACACTTCTCTGAAACAGTAAATTTCTGTCGAATCACTCTATTCTACTCGTTTACAACAGCTGTTAATTAATTCATCGGCGCGATCAGACACAGGAATCAATCGGAAAGATCCATTACCACAGACTGTTAACGCGATCGTGTTCTGCTATGTAAGGTCACGCATTCTAATATTTAAATGAACCGTTTATAAGCGCTGCAACACGAATGCTTCGTGTTTACCGAGCATTAATGTCTCGTTCTTTAATTACTAGGAAAAATTTGAATGCAAGCTAGGATTTCGGTCGCAACAGCGGCGCGCAAAATGGAAACACTCTTCCACCATTCGTTATTAAAAACGTCACGCCGTCGTCGAATGCAAACGCGAGCTGAATATTGAAACTTTCCAGCGCATAAATTTGATGCATAATTGAGGTTACGTATCGTACGGTAACCGACCGACGATATTATCAAAATCTTCTTCTTGCACCTTTGTGATACCCCACCTTAGTCTTGATGCAAAAAATCTTGTATATATTGCATAGTAAATTTAAATAAGTAACTCCCTCCAGCTAACCTTTTTACGATAAAAGGCAACAATAATAATAATATTTTTAGACGAAACGTATCGACCTTCATTGTTTCGTAGGTTAACTTTTGGGATTATTAACAGCTCCATTCTATTTTTAAGGTAACCAGCTAAGGATGCTGTTAAATTCTATTCGGAGGAATCAGACGTACTCGCAATAAATAAAATTAAAGCGTTACCTACAGCATTGGTGACATTAGTTAAACTTTAGTTGGGATTGAAGATCAAGAAAGAGATCAGCACGTAATGGAATTTTCGCTGAGTAAGGTTACCATGCGTAGATATCATTTTGGTACTTCTAGAATCAAAAATTCGGGCAGAAGTTCTGTTTGGTGGCCAAGATTCAACAAATACCATAAAAAATTAAACATTAGAAAAATCCATCATCAAGTAAAAACTATTGGCTAACGTCATCGCATCCATTTGAACGAATTCATGAATGGATGTGTACTTTTGATCGTGGTAGATGTTTGTGCCAAATGGCTGGAAGCACATATTACATTACAACCGATGTAACCGAAATTGAATGAATGAAGACATTTTCGCTACCTTTGGATTGACTTGTATAGTATTAAGTGAAAATGACCTCAACTTACCAATTACCAATGTTAAACATCTTTAAAACAGAATGAAATTCTTCACAAATGGTCAACGCCATGAGCCCTCCATCCATAAATGAGTTGAAAACCAGTTCATGAAATTTAACTAACAGAAATTCTTATACATTATGGAATCACACCACGCTCCATGGTTCTGTGTTGGGCGCCATATGGCACCGGGGCTGGTTGCAAACCAAATGACATTTTAATGAAAATTGCTACTTGCCTTTAAAATCTTTATTTTTAAATATTTAATCGAGACTATTTATATAAATTAGCTGCTCAACTTCGCAGCTCGTGTGGTTCTCGAGTAATAAGTAGTACACAGAAAAAAATGGTT
Source organism: Marronus borbonicus (assembly GCA_902655005.2). Taxonomy (NCBI): domain Eukaryota; kingdom Metazoa; phylum Arthropoda; class Insecta; order Coleoptera; family Scarabaeidae; genus Marronus; species Marronus borbonicus. The sequence continues at coordinate 624,643 of LR737432.1, forward strand.
TCAAATAAAATAACAATGTTTCATTACAAAAGAAAGAAAACATGAATGATGGTAAAGTGAATAACAATAAAACTAAACAAGAGAAAATGTGTGAGCGTGGTGATGGGTACGGTCCATTAACGAGAAACCGACTGCATTTTTTTTCACTTGTTTATTGACCTTGGCACCTAGGCCATTAGCAATATAATTTATTTATAATATATACTTAAAAACCTAACGACACGAGAAGAAAAGATTGAAGATACCCAAATAGGATAAACTGGGACACACACTTCACGTCACGGGGCCCGTCGTGACGACTTAGTAGACATACAATACTAGACCACGGATAACAGGGATAACATATACCAGGAATAAAGCAACAAAGGATCAACAGCTACTATAACTTAAGACTTATTTCTTTCAAGAAGTCTACAATATATCCAAAAACAGCTTTGTGATCATTCTGCGGATGCTTTGCGAAGTGGTCTGCCAATTCATTACCCTCGATACCACAATGACTCTTGACCCAAATGAACCTGATTTTATATTCTTTAGTATGTAAACGGTATACTGAGGAAATGATATTGAATATAATCGTATTTTTACTGGAATATTTAAAATTCTTAATTGCAACCAAAACAGCTTGACAGTCAGAAAAGATTGCTGCAGTTACTATATTGAAAGCCTCAGCAAATTCCAATGCTTTCCAAATTGCAAATTCTTCCGTAGTGAACGTAGTAGCAAAAGAGCTCAATTTATATGAATCTTGAATATCTAGATCGGAAACATAAAACGCCCATCCCACTGCATCTTCAGTTTTGGACCCATCAGTATATATGTGTGTAGAATTAATATTACCCAACAAGGACTTCATGTAATTATCACAGTAACACATCGGTAAATATTCCGGAAATTTGACAATTGGTGTAAAGTAAGAACCGTAATAATCTACAATAGGTGGTGAGTTATAAAGTGATACTAAATTGTGAAAATGCGCTGTGTCTCTAAAAGCGGTTGCTAAAGGTGGCGAATTTTTGTGGGTCCAGTACGCCGAAGTAAGATCTCCAATTGCAATATTATAAACGGAATTTAGAAGCTTCTTATTTTGCATAAATAGCTGCTTTAAAACGTATTTCCTAGCAAGGTATGCGTGGCATATTTCCAAAGGTGGTTCTTAGCTTTCTGACAAAACAGTAGGACATCTTGCACCAATCGCAACGCGTACGGAATAACGTATGACAAAAATCACAGGGGCGAAATAAAACGTAATACACATAAAATAAATAGATTCAGTAAATTAAACAAATGAAATAATAATTAAAACAATATTTAAAAATTGGCGTCCCGCTACAACATAAAATCCCTTATTTTGACAACGGTCACTCAAATGATTCCTAAAGAAAAATATAGCACAACCATCAGAAAGTTTGAGATGAAGACGGGGTAAAGGTAATAAATTATTTGGCAGAAGGTAAATAGAAGATCAGTTAGATAAATGTTAAACTGCTCACTATAAAATTAAATTGAATAGAAATGAAAATGTATGGAAACTTCACACAGACCATATACGCGAAGTAAGAGACACCGCTCACACACAGCTCATGTGCACAAGAACAACCAAAAACCAATAAACAGTGGTGCGTAAACGAAACCAATAGGCCGGTTAAATCTATAAATAGGTTGTTCAAATTCTCTGTTTAATTTATTTTTTATTCTGAGTTGACTGCACTGCTTGATTGAAATCGGGGAGAAGTAGCAGTAGCAGCGCAAATAAAGGAACGTAAAGCTCTTTTATATACGGAATCTGTTATAAATTACAGTTAAATTTTCGACATTCGAGAATAATATGATACGTATCACGTTTGATAGATCATGTTAACTTACCAATGTATCCACCACGAGTATATTGCTCCATGAAGAGATACATTGCGGTTGAGAGTACATCTATGTAATAATCTATATCAAATAACATATGACAAACAAACACTGAATTTTTAATTCGTCCCTCGATATTTTCTATTTCGACGCATGTAACTCTATCACTTAGAACATCCGTTTTCGGATGAGTGATATTAGATAAATAATTTATTATAAAAAAAACAAAAAAGTATTCAGACTTTAGAATTAAAATTAATTTAATTAGATTAGTTTTGATACTTTTCACTATTCCGTATCTTTTTTAAGATATCAATTTTGGTTTTTAACTAATCGTCAAATTCTAAACAATTCATATTGTAATTACATTTTGTACTTTACCGTGATTTCATCGGCGCGAACTTCACTTGTGTTTTTGGGCTGTTCAAATGTTTAATTTCTTAAAATAAATTGTCTTAAAAAATGTGTAAATATCTCTACTTATTATTTTTCGGTTGTTTTGTTATTGTTTATGTATTCTTTTAGTTTATTAGGACCCATACAACTCTTAATGCAAGAAAATTCGTTAAACAACTCACCATCATCCAATTTAAGTTTAAAGTTTTTTTCCCTAATAAAATTAATAATTAAGTGTACATTTTTTTCTTAGTCGAATAAAACGAAGTTGAGTTTTGGTAAGTATCGACTTTTTTAATAATTAAAATATTGCGTTTAACGTTTCGATGATATACTGTTCATCTTCACCAGAGGCGGCTTATTTAAGTTTTATTCCTGATCCGTCATTTTTGTTGATAGAAACTCGCCCGAAAATTTGTGTGGTTACATGTAGATTGACAATATTTGTCGCATGGTTTTGAATAATTTCTCGTTGTTACCATCTAAATTTTTGGGCGTGTTTCCATTAACAAAGATGATAAATGAATAATAAAACTTAAATAGTTTCTGATGAAGATGAACAATATGTCATCGAAGCGTTAAGCACAATATTTTGATTATTTAAAAATCGATATTTACCAAGACGATATTATATATGACCACAAAGGAAGTTCAGTTCCAACATCTGAATTTTCTTGAATGTAGTACTGGTTTACATACAATCAATGTATACAGAATATCTCACGAGGAACTGCATCGGTTGATATACATATGACAAAATCTAAATTGAAAAATTCTGAAAACTCAGCAGTAACTTTATGGTTCAATTTTATTACATGATACACGTATAAAGCATTTAAACCGCAATTGTGTACTGATTTAGTTCAGTTTTAAATCATATCAAACTATTATTAAAGGATTGTTAAAAAGATCCCTAGGAGCTATTTGCCTCCCTGGAGTTAAAATGTTTTTATCAAGACTATTGAAAAAACCTGCCTTTTCTCCGGTCAGTATCTTAAATGTTATCCCGGAGCACATTTCGCTTTAGCAAGAGCTGTTAAATGAACGTTAAGTTTAACGTGCGGTAATAGTACTTTTAGACTATTTTTCCGATATATTGCTACGGAAAAACTGTCAAAAAGTACTATTATGGCACGTTAAACTTAACGGGAGAGATGCATCACAGCCCCCATTCTCAGACATTCTGCATGCAGCCGTTGTAAAGCTACAAAACACGGATAATAAACAGTGTATTAACCTTTCAGTACTACTTACTGAACTACTTGCTATATTATATGCAATTTACGTGCTTTACTTCTCAGAATTATACAGAACCCCATGTTTTGCCACTAGAGGACATAATATTTCAATTCTACTATTTTATTTCTTTCCGCATTTTGAATTTGTTTTTACGGACATCTTTAAAAAAATGGCAGAAAATATTGATAAAGGGTCCTTTTTTGGTTTTAATATCAAAATAATTGTTTAAAAAATAATAATAATAACACTGAAAAAGGGCTCTTTACTGACAAACTATAATTTACTTGAGAGCACTAAGTTCCAAAACTTATCTTTTTACCAATTTGCGTAGTATGAAAAACTAGAACTGAAAAACACGCAACCAGCCATACGCTATAGTTCACTCTTGTTGGTAGTTCCGGTAATTCAATTGTTTTTACATTAAAAAATTGCCGAACATACCAACTTATGATTTAAGTTGGTATGTCCGGTAAAACAAAAACGCCAAGCAACCTTTTTCTAGAATTCGAAATATTTAATCTGCAATCCGGATTGGCAGCAGAAATATTTCATCTAATTCTTACAATTACAATCTTTGCGCATATATATATTTAAATATATCTGCGATTTACGAAAATTTAAGCTTTTAAAATATCTGATGTACATCCTTAATTCATCATCACAGTACCAAACCTGTTGGTCTAATGTGTATTGTCTACTTGAAAGGTGCAGGTAATACATTTACAATTTTTTATTCAACCTCTAATGATACATATGTGACGCCAGTCTTTTCTGAACGAAAAAAATTAATATTTTACCGTATTACAAATTTTGTATGGGAGAGGTGATAAACTCGACAAAAAAATAATCCCTTGATCACTTAAAAACTACAGCAAAACAAAATAAAAGGCATCGGGAAGCAGTAGATGAAACCAAAATTTACGTGAAAATTTATGGTGGTTGCATTTTTTGTTGATTTTTGCAAGTTCTTAACCAAAACTAATGCTAATATAGCTCATGTTATTGATGTAATCATACACAAAAGCTACGTGAGGAGAGAAAGTATACTAGCAATCAAACATGTTTCTAATTACTGGGCTTCATTAACGTTGCTGTTCTGCAGGTTGTTTTTGCAAGTTCTTATTGAATTTAATAATGTTTAGAATTTTATTGAGTTAAAAATTTGATTTTATAGACTACGTAATATATATTAATTTCTTCTAAAATCTAATAAATTATCAAACAAATACATAGAAATTCACTCATTCCGTTTTAACAGCAATAGAAAACAATAATACATTATTTATTTCTTATGATTACTGCTTCTCTAAACATATCTTAAAATAGTTGTTGCATTACGTAAAAGCGGCCCGCTATTTTTCATCGCTCTCTGAAAATATTTATGTTATTATTTTAATTTCTGTAAACATATTATAATTTAGTTCAACGATCACAAGAAACCGTTTGCTTTGATCTTAATTGAATAGTTCTTCTTTTTAATTTTGAGTTATTCGTGGAATGTTCATAAAAGTGTTTTTATATGTTTGGGCTACTAAGCATACATTCTTCGCTCTTGTACCATTAATTGGCTACGCAAAAAAACAAGAAGATAGTATGAGTATTGAAAAACAATATGATGTTTTGGTATTTTGCAATAAAAATTAAAACGTTATTTTGCTTACGATATCGGTTTTAATTAAAACATCCCATGTATTCCGTTATTAATTTGTTCTAGTTATGAACTTCATGAAATTCTTTCTACCCAAAGGCATATGTTGAACAAATAATTTGGAACCCATCGTAGCTAGCTGTTTATCATACAAAGAAACTTGAAATTAACATCTGTCTACTTAAACTTTAATTGCAGTTATAATTTATGTAAATGCTGTTACATACATTATTTCCATTAGCAATGGCGGCATGCCAAATGACCAGTAATTATTTTGACACATACAAGGGAACACCGTTGACACGAAAATTCAGATTTTGGTGAAACTATAAAGACTCAATGAGTACCTCGGTATAAGAACAACAAATTCTCTCTTTCGGTACATCCTTGATCACAAACCACAATTACGCCTTTCATTCAATTCAGTACGGCGCATTTATAGAGTTTTAAGCTATTGTAATGAATTGCTATTAATTCTAAAGAAACCTATTCCTTTGCTTACCTTACTAATACTGTTCTTTAAAAGTAAGTTTATACTATCTATTAAAATTTCCAAATATTGATATTTATTTACATAATTAAATTTACATGTAACAAATTTATTACTTTATTATTTCCAAACAATTTATTCATTTCTGACAATTTTTCCGAATTATATCATTCACTTTGCACTTTTAATTGTGTTCTCCAAATATTGACGATATATGCTGTATTGCATTCTCTATTATATCGTTAATGTAAATCAAAAACAACGGTCCTCACACAGAGCGCTATGGAATATTCGTTTCTTGCTGGAAGTTGTAAGATCTACTATTGATAGGCTCTATTATCCATAAAGTTCGCTACTTTCTGTACACTTCACAGGCGTTGGTATGGAAGTGGTCACTCGGGTGTGTTATTTGTAATATATGCGCAAGCGACCTTATTGCAATAATAACGCGTGTATGGCGGCCGGTTGGAAGGTATGCCAGCCTAGTGAAATGCTGCATGTACGTTATACGTAATAAAATGTCGTCGACAAGTGGATCAAGGAAACGGCCATTGTCAGATAAGGCGAATGAGTTTATTAAAGATAACCCGGATTTAATATATGATGACGCAAAAATAAAATGTTTCCGATATATCTCTAATGTTTCTGCATGCTTGTGCATATTGCTGTAATAGCAGAAAACCAAATGCACATTTCATTCTTTCAGATAGAACAAATTTCTTTACTTCTAATATGCGAAGCATAAATTTGTGCATATATTACGAATCACACCTCCATATCGACGCTCGTGAAGCGCACGGAAAGTGATGAACTTTAATTGTTAATATATGCGTAAGTAAATTAAATTAAAAGTCTCTAATTAAATAGTTGTTGATATCTATCTACATCATCGTTCAAAAAACGTTTTAATTATTTTCTTCAAAAAGCAGGCTTTTTTGTAGTTAGTTTTTACATATTTTCAAGAGATTTTCGCGTTGAAAGTTGCTTTAGTGATTATCTAAACACGGAAAATTAATATATGTTTTTTCCTTAAGAAATAAAAAGAAAATTCAATTTTCTCTACAAAAAGAAAAAACGATCAGGACTCAAAACCAAGTCGATTTTTCGTAATTACATGAAATTATAAAATTTGAATCTTTCTATATATTTGACTACATAATAGGGTTCTCTGATATATTTCCTTCTAAATTTTTCAATAACTACAACAGACAATATTTGAGCAACACATCTTTTAATTGTATTTAACATTTAGACTCATTGAATAGTGTGTTGTAAATTAGAATCTACGACTACCCGTTCTTAAAAATTGCATAAATGGGATGTATATCGTCTATTGTGTTAAAAATTAAGTTCAAATATTTCACTAATTACAAAATTTCTTATCATTGAACAATGTCTCTGTGCCTTACAAAACGAGTACTTCTATGTAAATTATAAAAAGGTTTAACGAAATAATTGCATGGAACAATTTCCTAAATGCAAACCTTGAACATTCTCATCAAAAAATTTACTATCGGAAATATTGTATGTTTTTGTACATGGAGTTTTGGAAATATTAAAGAAGTTTTTGAGTGGGGAGGTTGTCAATAGTAAGTAGTAGCATTTATATTTTTATTTTTTAAACTTAAGCCCCAAAATAGTCGTCCCACTTGATACAAATTTCTTTGTTGTAGCCACTGTATACTATTCCTTCAATTTTCAATACATTTCTCAGGTTGTAAATTTGGTAATGTAGGAAAACATAATTTATAACCAATTTCAATCGTGTTTCGTAACTGAAGTTCGCCACTTTCCGTGCGCTTCATGAATTTAGCAGAGACTAGACAGACTCGTGTTTATTCGCCTCATGAGAATGGGTTCGTGTTGCCAACGGGTTTCCCCGAGAGCCGACAAAACACGAGTCTGTGGTAATTTCGTGAAGCTCACGGAAAGTGGCGAACTTTATTTATAACCTATAACACGAATTAGTGCTGTTTATATTTGACTTTCTTTACTTTCAGTTTACTTCTTACACAATTAGTTTAATTAATTTATTTATGTAATATGTAGTGCAATAAGCAGTTTTGTTTATATTGTATTATTTTTTAAATATTTCATTTTTATTTTACGTCCTTTCTGTATTTATTTTATTTCGCCCCGTCAATTTACGTGACGTTACAAACTCTTAGAATTAATTATTCTAGTAAGGAATTTAAATGTCTTTCGGCAATGATCGTACATCTTCGGCACGGCAGTTCGAAATGTTTGTCGTGACGTAGAGAAGTCCTCCGCCATGCAAGCGAAGCTCGATTCGTAACCAAGCCACAAGTGGTCGAAAACCAACAATATTGTTATGAAAATGTTGCTGTTTTACCGTATATGAGATAAAAACGTTTACGTGGGTGCAAATTTTGTCCGAACAGAGTGCGAAATGTCCTCGAAATCCGCGAAAACATTGTGCTAGAATTTATAGGTGTGTAAAGTGCTTGTTTGTGAATTATTACATTACCTATTGCATACACCGGTATTTCGGATTTAAAGCTGTAGTGAAATCGGAGTGCTGGTATCCTTCGTAAGTACTAGCATCGGTAAAATCGTATTTGAATAAAAATAATATTAGAAAATACGATATAAAGCAACATAACCTATAAATCTGTTTATCTGTACACCTACTTTTATAAATGAACATGCAGGTACATCTCACAACATTCATCACTGAAACTCATTGTGTTTAGTGAAAGTATACAAGGAAATTGTATTAATTAATATCTTTTAAGTACTTGCAATATTATAACGAGTGCAAGTTTTATTTGAAGCATTACCAATACACTTGTTGCACCAAATGGTCTCATGCTTTAGCCTCTAAATAGACCTGTTATTTGTGTTTGCTGCCTTTCCAACATTCTTTCGCACTGAATCAGAGTGAAGCACTTTTTTCGTTCGTTCGTGTTCCAATCTTCTTGTATCCTGGATGCATCATTCAAATCTCTACGTGTACTGTAACATCGAGGTCATTAAACCTTGCCCTGAAGCTAGAATTGTTTTTCACGTTGCTAATTAAGCGTATCAGATACACTTAAAAACAGCTCATTGACGGACTTGTAAAAGTAAATAATGTGGGTGCTTAAATATTTACCTATTGAGAAATGAAAGGTGTATATTGTCGTTGCAATTTGAGTTTCTATTTTGGTTCTTTATTGTTGTTATAGGGGAGCCCAATCTTAGATATCCAAATAACATAATTATTTTTGTGGAATTCACTTGGGTTACTAGAAGAGAAATTGAAGAGTAAAGTGTTAGACGTTGTTTAAAGCATATAGTCTGAGGTTTAAAGCTCATAGGAAACTTAAGCTTAATAGACTAGAGATAAATATGTGATTTTGAAAATCATGGTATTAATGCAAGAGAGAACATATCTGCGTACTTTTGAGGAACTTACATAAATTCAGTACCAGACCATGTTCCAGTTTTTATCTTTGTAAACTAATGGTCTCTTACTTTCAATCCGTTGCCATTACTTTTGATCCCAATGTTCTCTATCTAAACGTTTTCCTTTGGCTATGATTAATGACTCTAAAATAGACAAATATGCTTTTGAATTCGTTGAATAGCCTTTGCAAGTAACCTATTCTATGTATGACACCTTTTTTTGGTCGTTGATACTTTCCTTCCTCTTAGCATTCGTCTGTTTTGTTCGCATTTTGTTCACATAGAGATATCATTTAGACAATTGGTGATTTTGGATCTTTAAAAATATGTATTTAACCTTTTAAATGCATATTTTTGTACATTTAATTCAGAAAATTTGAAAAATTAATCGATAATCAAATTACCAACGAGAAATAGCGTCTACTAGTTACTACAAGCAAACAATTATTATTAGGTGACCTTCAGTTTTCTCACAAACACGTATACAATTTCGTTTTTTCCATGTATGCCTAACTAAAGTAACTAAACACGATATACTTGCATGCGTTGAAAAAACAATTGTGTTCATGAACCATATATTCTAATCTGCTCGTAATAATTACGTCATTATTTTCCCAGGCAAGTGCTTGCATAGGATACTACCGTTTCAATCTTCAGCAGTAATCTGTGCTAGTAGTTTTTTTTCTTCAAATACCGTCGAGTGGTTAAGTGATGTTTGTGTGTTCGTGAGATCACCAACTTTTGGAGGCGATTGGGAGTGTTTTTCTATCGTCGAACCAAACTATAGCAGTTCCGCCATGACCTCACGGAGGAAGAAGAAGCAACAGGACGGATTTATTAAAAAGGTGTCGTCGCTTTTCAATTTAGATACTGTGAGTGTCTTTATATGTTGCAAATAGCGGATCGCCTTATATGGAAATTGGTGGAGTAACGCTTGAAGCAGCATATAAGTACGAGCCACTAATAAAATATTGGGCACTGCTGGTATAGGTATTATATAAGAAATTAGCAAATTAAAATATCAATCAAAGAATTGCTAAGCAGTAAATATTACTTTTGGTGTTGCGGAGGTTCCTCAAAACCATTCACTTACTCAAAAATAAATTAAACAAGTTAATATCTAATTCATAATATCCAACGCCGTTTATGTCGTTTATGATATTATCCAGAAAGTATTTAATACCACCTTTATCAATGTGTACAGGTTTACAAAATATAACTGCTTACTAATCCTCTACTTTAATTTGTAAATTGCGTAAAATATATTATCGTACTGTGAGTAATTGGAGCCAATAGGTACCTGGAGTGTGTTTATATAAAGCTATTATATCTTTAAGTTTATTGAATCGTTTTTCAAGAATTTGAAAAATTCCATTCTTTACGACAATTAGCGATAATCTAGTAATATATTATTGTCCATACTATCTTGTTTGAATATCGTTCTATTGTGATCTCTGATGCATTTTTTATCAAGTAGGCATACATGTTTCGAATATCTTTATTATTAGCCAACGTACGTACATTTTATTTATAGCACTTTGTTCCAGGAATTTTTAAATGAATTACTTGATAAGCTATTCCTGGATCGCAATCAGTCAGGTAGTGCTTTGACACGCGCCTAAAATTGTTGGTCATAGGGATATCTATGCATTCTATAATGATTCCCCTGTAAGTAAATATTTAAATGAAAATTGATTGAGCATTATTCTATTACATCGTGTTAAATGTATTGTACTATATTTCCAAATAATTTGCAATTATTCTATTGAATATTTAAGCATTCTTTTACAAAACATTTCTAAAAATAATTTACACCATTTCTATGTCTTAGTCGACAGATTTCTGAAGTAAAACAGGTTTCTGTAGCATCTTTGTTCATGGACAGAAGTATTGAAATAAAATCTGGATTCATATAGTTTATTTAGTAGTAAAAAAGCTAATAGTTTTTATGGTTTACTACCAGTATGTTTTAACTGAAATCATGAAGCGAAGCAGGGGTTACTACACAATTGGCTTAGTTTACCTTCAGTAATAAAAACCAAACCTAAAACTAAGAACACTTTTTTAGCAAAATTTCACATGTTTAGTACACTAAGAAAATTGTTTAGTAGCCCTTATTTGATTTATTGATTATTTTCTTACGTATAGTACTTTCTAGTGAAAAGGAACAAGGGAAACAATAATTAACAGAGGTTCATGTAGGCTAACCCACTCCAACAATATGGTGCACAGTTGCATGACAATCCCATAAATATCAACAATATTATCAACATTTTCACGCAATATGTTACACCCCAACAATATTAGCAGTTTCTAACAACATTATATATTATTGATAGATATTCTGACAACCTTACGACAGCACATTTGTTTACTCAATAATGCTTGCAGACTTAAAAGAACTGCAAACTCTGAACTATTATCGCTTGCTGAAAAGCAAGCTGCAAAGCTGGTAAGAGTGGCAATATTGCTTGCGCTGTTATATAATTTAACATTGTTAAAACCACATTTCCACGTTTTACAAGAATTGCCGAGAGGATCGCCGATTTTGTCGCTAAATTTTGTGATTTTTCAAACTGTCAACGACAAATTTAGCGATAATTTATCTGTAACTCTGGTGGATAGTTTTTGTTGGTTGTTTCGGAAGTGGTCTCGAATATCCCTATAATGTTAAAATAAGCCCACTTACCCACTGAAAATTTGTTAAATTTTTCCTTAGAATGTAGCGATATTAGATTAAAAGTGACAAGTCGTATAAAGTTGGTTATAGTTGCGTGAAATACATATCTCTGAACCAAACTAATTACGCATGCATAGATAAACATGATGAGAGAGAAATATATATGTATATATCTCAGCAAATCAAATCTGCACACAACTATCATACTCATCTTATGTATGTGAAAAACTTTTTAGAGCCACATGACCTCTTACCAGTACGTTGTTTTAAACTTGTTAAAAAGGTTTTGAAATTATCAATGGCATAATATGCGTAAAGCACATACAACATAAAAACATTTTTCTAGCATATTTTCCACAATAGACAAGTCAAAAAATAATAAAATTAATGCAAAACATCAAGTAATTTAGAATAATTATTTATTTTTAGGCGACGAAACTATAAGTAAAGCACATGTTAGGTGTAGAGAAATGTTTGTAAAAAAATTCTAGGGCAATTTCTCTATTCGACTCTGGAAAAATATACAGGATGTTTCACATCATAAAGTAAACCAACTTTCACAAATATTTGTTTAGTTAAGAAATACGAAATTTTAATTCTTTGCAAATTACATGATGCAACTGCTTTCTGCTTGTTAATTGCACCATGATTAACATTGAAAACACTACTACTTCCCTAAACTAATCGATATTGTAAAATTGATTACATCTTTTATCTTTTTTTTATCTTCACAGGCAGCTAAAATAGTTGGAATAATTATAAAATATATTTTTGATGCTTGTTTCGTTAACAGTCTCTTAATTATGGACAATATCGAGCAATATTGACAATATTTAATTCTCAAAAATCTTCGAGTGATCAAACGTAATGATTAATAGCCGTCTACTTATTTATTTATCTACAGTGAACGCTCGAAGTGCCTCCGTTCCACATTTGCGCAAGCGTTTGTAAAGGCCACACTATGGGTTGAACTCCAGAATGTTTGCATTATTCTTCACTTCGTACATAAATCATCTATTTCAACTCTTTTTTTATGTGTGTGCTTCATTCCGTAAGTAACTACTTCTAGGCTACAAGTGTTGACTTAGTAGTTAAGCTCGTTTATTTAGAAGACCTTCTAAATTTAAACTTTACGCTATAACGTACTTGCAGTTTGAAATCCATGAAGAAAACAGTATTTAAATTTATGTAATTGAGAAAAAAAATCATATCGAGCGAAGCTCAAATGTTATTAAATGCATAAAATACGAATTCATATGTAGTTCTCCCACTAAAATACAGTTGACTCCAGGGGTCGATACACATAACACCTATTCGCGTGCAATTCTACCGCCGGAATACCATTGACTTGCAGAAGGTCCAAGGGATAGTTTATCTACAACAGAAATTATCTCTATCTGTTAGAAACATACGTATGAAATCCGTCATATATTATTTTTATAATGGATCTATTTTAAATAACAACGTGCTTGGTTTGCTACTAATCGAACAGCCTATATGTACATGGACATATTTTTGGAGGCTACCTTATGGTATCTATTACAATATTTGAGAAATTGTACTTCCCATCGTTTACACAATAGGCACAATTCTAGAAGACTGGGACACATATATAAGTGTGAAAGAAAAAGCGCATTACTCGTGAAAATATCTATAGCAGAGGACCAGGATGTGATTCACAATCCATACGTTTTTAACATACTTTACAAGAGTAATTTCATGGTAGCTATGAGTGGAAGGCGCTATGAAGAAGGTGTTTCAGGAGAAATCAGGAGAAGTACCTAGTTTGTTAATAGTTAATTTGATTTTCGTGATTAATTTAGTAGTAACGGTTGATTTGGTTTTGATAGTTGTTACAAAGGCATTTTTTTGATAGACCGCATTCGAAATAATGTCGTGAAAAACGACGAGATTATTTTATTAGAGCTGCGCGTAGTACTGTTTTGAGAATTTGAAGATGCATTGATGTCGGTGGTTAGGTTTTCGTTCATCAACTTTGTGATACTGCTAATAGTTATTCGTACGTTTTATCTCACCGTTTCGGTGACTTATGACAAAAGTACATACTCGCCTGTGCATCTGAAATAATTTCCAATATACACTTAAACTGAAATTAGTTGAAGTAGAAGTATGATGAGTATCTTTCCTCTTGTTGTCTTCTTTTTGTATTACTTTTAATGCGGCTTTGACAGTATCTTCATCAGGTAGTCGATTCAACGATAAACCGCTTTTGAAATTGGTGTCTAATTTCGGTGTACATAAATTGATGGGGCCTTTATTAAAGCAACGCCCTTTCTATACCGCTCATACCCGAGAGTACACATTCACTAGTACAGTTAATCGATGGTCTTGAACCTTGTAAGCGCTCACCACAATGCTCCAAGTCGAATAGAAACACATATAGTGGAATCGTATCTCCGTTATCTCGTAAATTATACATAAACAGATGTAGCAAGCGATTGGAAAGTTGTAAACGCAGCAATAGCCGTTAGTATTCAGATAGATTTGGTTTGTGAACTAATTGGGATCCGCCTCAAATTTTGATTCTTAAATCCTTGTCTGATGGGAACAGAAACTATTTTAGCCATTATAATTTATTAAAATGGTTTTAGTACATCAATTAGTGATGGAATTCATATCACACATATTTTAAATCTATTCTAGGAGCAAACGTTTTCTTTTTTGAGTTTAAAAATAGTACCAAGAGCATTGCGATGAAACCTGTTTTGCATCATCATCACGGGCTGCGGTCGCGCTTTGCTACAAATTATCTGCGGTGATTGATGTTGTCGTTAACTACAGACAAATGTAATACGTGGCTTCTTTTTGGAATAAATAGTGCGAGGGGAATCCTGTGCATATGCTGCGGTCTCTCTACAAGGTACTAAAAGAACCTAGTAGAATATGAAGAGAAATTAGCAGACATGTTCGACGCAACGTGATCAATCATAATCAAAGCTAGTAATAATACGTATTATAATACATGCTGTATTATAAGTGCTCCATTTTAACTTAACTCTCTGCTCTAGATTGGAGTATGAGTAATCGATAGTTATAAAAGGGACGTACCATTCATTGAGTATGTAAGTTATCGATTGTGAAGTAAGACAGAAATATATAATTTGAAGACTTCTTACAGAAGATATTTCAGATATCAATGCAAATAAATATTCGTTGTGTCACAGATGTTTAGTGTTTTGGCGTTTACTTATCTTTCTGATTAATGCGGTCACCTTTATAATTTTCCTGTGCAGTGTGTATTGGTATTGTGCAATTGTGTATTGCTATATTATCGTACACAACTGGTGGTGAACATTGCTGTTGAATGAAGCGTAATGTACTTTAAATTCGAGTTCGTTAAATGAAGATTCATTACATATAAAGAATATCTCAAATAATACTGCAGTTCCAATCAATGTTGTATAATTCCACAGCAACACCAAGCAATTCTTTCATAATGCCATATAATGTCTATGTAATACCTCAATCTTTTTCACTGTTTGTTTATTCAAATTGTCGAATCTTGCTAACGTTCACGCCTTCCAATTACACTGTTTTATTGCTGATTGTGTTCTTTCCAATTTTTACCTCACTGTTCTACGCTGCCTCCTGACTGTTCTATGAAGTACTTTACCAGGGATTCTTTGTCTTCACTTGCCATTTCTAGAGATACAGATTTATTCTTAGACACTTCATGTGTGAGCTGTGTAGAGCAGTTTTATGAAAAATTTTCCGAAACCAATCTGCTGACATAATTTTAATCATACTTCTCTTTCCAATTTTCCATTCTAAAGAATGGTTCATTATGTTAAAAGCTAGTAGATGTACAATAACTATAGAAATGTGTGCATGATCTATGATCATCTGAAAACTCTGAAAAATAATAAGCTTTATTTCATAAAATCACCAGCGAAGAAACTGCTGCTGCTATTGCTTTCACAAAAACCACAAAAGGGGCCGCCTATCCAAGTGGTTTGATTCCTGCTGAAAATTTTGTGAAATTCGTAGAGCATTTTGTAAATTTTCGTAGACAAAATAGGGTGATTTTATTGACCTTACCTCCCAAAAGCAGTCACGAGCTGTAGCCACTTGTCGTATCCTATTTTGGGCCATTTGAGGTGCATTATAACAAGGCAAAGGATGATTGGTTCTTAACCATGTAGAAATAACACTCTTCATTTATAACATCGCAGAATTAACAAGACGAGTATTTTCTAAAGCCTGAGTGCCATCAAATATTGGAATATATCCTTACAATCCGTGAGTCTTCACAGAAGACGATTACCTGAGTTGATATGTTACTGATAGACCAAATACTGATGAACATATAGATAAAGGTGCAACTTTTTCAGGGTCAACCTCAAAGACTAACGGCATTCATAAAAAAGAACAACATCCTAATCTGAATAAAATAGACGAGTCGGAGAGAAGTCTACCAAATGCCGTATCGAGTCACGTTCAATCAAAAGAATCTACGAAAAGGACAAGTTCAATACAGTCTGAAGCAACCAAAAAAATTATAAATTTTTTGTGTCGCCCGAAGTGGCAAGACCATATTTGAAAGTTATAAATCGGACTGGAACACGAGAAACAAGAATGAAGGGACAATCCACTATCTTGACCGATACACCGAATATGAAAAAGGAGCCGAAGAGGTAAAAAACGACAAAACGAAAGAAAAAAATGGAAGCAAAGAACTCGTACTGTGAAAAAAAGAAACAATTTAGGGTGGCTCATCTAACGAGGGTGATGTCGACGAAGAGATTGTTGACGAAGATCCGCTGGATGACAAGATAAATTCAGGACAAGAAAAAGAGGAATCTGAGGCAAAATTTAAAGTAACAAATTTTGTTATAGCTCAGTATCCACTTAAAAACAGTGTTAGGCACTACGTAGATCAAATTGACAGGATAGAATCGGATGAGTACCATATTAACTTCTTGAAGAAGACATTGGATTCAAACTTATTTTTCCAGAAAAAGCGATTTTGTCAATAAAACAGATTCTGTATGTAAACTTCTTGAAGCTGCGCTGGTCGGAGGAAATAAAAGAGCATTTTTAAGTCTTAAATTTAATTTGTGTTCTTGGTCTTTTAGTATAACTATATCAACCGCTTCAACTGTCTCCAAAAAGAAGCTCGACATTTGATCTGACCTCTTCATCTAATCCATTGTTCATGCTTTATACTCGCGACCTCGACTTGTTTGATATGTTGAATGAAGACGACAAAACCGTAATTTGCTAAAATAATTTTATTTTGCTTTTAAAATATTATATATTATATAAGTTTTGGAAGCTACTGATTTCAACAGCACCCCCTACCCCAAACGAAATTCATGCAAAAATTAGTTTTACGAACAGTTTCTTCCCACCAAATGTTAAATCTTTTTACTTGACGACTTGTACCTAATTCTGCTTGATGTATTTTTTGCGCACCCCTGATCTCTAGATCTAATCGAAATCGATCCACTTGAAAAATTCAAGATTGAATCTGGAATACAGACGGAATATAGCAAAATGTGATGTATTACATGGCATTGCTGGAGTAATCTGCCATTGAACTTAAGGCCGTCTCATAATTCATCCTTATTCTTCACAACTGACATAAACGTAAGCGCAAACGCGAACGTGAAGTTGTTCAAGTTTGACGTTCGAGTTCACGTTTTGATGTAGTACATAGGGCTTGCGATATCTACTGTCATACGTTTTTACCATTATTATCGCTTAGTTCTACATTATATCGTTATGTTGTAGAATTTGTAACAATGTGGAATATTTAGCATATCTTTATTAAGTGTTACTTGCAAACATACGTCAGTGCAAATTCAGTTACCAGTTCAGTGAGTTACAAACTGCGCAGCGTATTCGTATTTGATTTTTTTACAAACTTACCAATTTTGAACGCCCAATGTTACACCAACCTTATTTTTTTTTGCTAATAGACTAGTTTTGAATTATTGTAGTTATGGCAAACCTTTATATTATACAAAAATTGCAATCCTTTTTCGGTAAATATTTTCAAATAAATTAAAAATACGGTAATTATTGAGATTTTTTATTTAGCAATCAGATGCATTATAATTAGAGTGGCGACGTTGCGTGCAGTTTGTCAGTGGCGTTACGTTCGGTGGCAGGCTGTCTCGCATGTGTAGATAAGATACAGAATAAAATTAATGCGGTTTTACAAAGAAATCCAGATCATGTGCTATTATAAGAAATTTCCAATAACACTTTTACTACCCAGAATGAAAGTTTAAAATGTAAGGATTTAATTGCATACTTCCATTTCGCACCAGTTACTTCATGTGACGGAGAAAAATCTTTCTCTAGACTTAAAAATATATTAACTTACCAACGAAACCAATTTACAATCGCATCGAAAATGTACTTGACGATTAACAAAATATACCTTTCAATTTATCTACGCTACTGCATACAACCGATCCACGTTTGGCTGACTAGCACTCGCTAGCAAATTGCACCGAACGTCCTCACTCGAAAATTCCATTCACGTATTTGATTAGTACTTAAACAATTGCGATAACGTAGGTTTTGAAATTATTTGTACAAACTAAATCAACTTTGCAATTTCATTAGTGTATTTTTTATTAATCTAAACATTAGTAGAAAAATTACATTGAAATGTTTGGTGCAGAAATAATTTAAAGCAAAGGAATTTTGTGCAGGTTTGTTTTAATTAAAACAATTCAAAAATGAATTTGTTATAAAAAAGGGAAGTTATAGTAGTTTTGAAAGTTGACAAAAGATAAAGGTAAAAAAAAACAAGCTACCTTGTTTCGACATTTCCCGAAAGTTTGAAAAATCATGCCATATTCTGTAATTATTAGGAAAAATATTAGACAATTAACAGTTAAAAAGATCACGTGACTATCCGTATGCATATTTATTGATATCACTTTTTAAGAAAGAAATAGCAATAGTCAAAATTGACGAACATTGATTAATAACAAAAATTCCAATGTGCTACGAACTTTATAATTGATACCGTATAATGACTAACCCTGCAGAAACGAGTATACTTTCCGTGCGACTAGAAGACTCGCTCTTGGGGAAACCAGTAGGCAACACGGACCCATTCTCATGGGACGAATAAACACGAGTCTGTCCAATCTTTGCTAATTTCGTGAAGCGCACCTCGTTTCTGCAGGCTTAATAATGACGGGTCAAAGTCCAGAAACACTTAAATCTAAAATCTAGTAGTTGTCGTACTTCTAATGCATAATGGCACAATGACTAATAACTGTCCCTCTTCCATTTGCATACTTAAGAGATTCAAATAGGTTTCACCTAGTAAATTACTATTCAAGAACTAGGTTCCCCATCCTGTTTCTGTAAACACCAGCCCAAACATTTCATTTTTGGGGTATGGTCTTTCTGTATACAAAGTGAATTATTTCTGGACCAATAGCGACAAGTATGTTGATGAGCTGTGCCACTTAAACAGAATTTTTCTCATCGAAAAAAAAACAACGTTTATTGCATAATTAAAGTGTTCTATCGGTCATCGGTAAGTACTCTCACAAGACGAGCTTTATGGATGACATTTTTTCTTTTTTTAAATTTTTACCAAGCGTCGACTAATTTTCTAGATATGTGTAAGATTAGTTGTAGACGTTTTCGGTACTTCTAACGAAACTGCAATATTTTACGTTTTATATCGTTTGCTTTAAATCATTCGCTTTAAATCATTCGCTTTGCGGAAAGTTCTTTATTGCTGTCCAAATTTAACAAATTCAGATTAATATCTTCATGGAAGGTGTAAAGAACTATACATTTTTGAAATTAAAATATTGTGCTCTTATCAGAATATAAAAAATATGTATAAAATTGAAGGTGACTTCCGCGTCAATCGAAGGTCAGGTAAATTTATTCCTTTATATTTCTATTTTATTCCTCATAATCAGTTACCTACAAGTGCAGATTTTCATAATTGCTGTAATATTATTGGACATAATGGGGTGTTTCCAAACTTTTGCCCATCGCTGTACGTGTTATTTTTTTTTAACTTTCAGCAGACTATGAAGGAAATTTAAAGAAAGTCATATTTGTTTTTGCAAATGAAAACGTTTTGTTTGCCTCAGGAATTTATTTTATTAGGTTTAATACAAATTCGTAACACAGATAACACGCGTAGAACTAGTTCTCAGCTTCGTCGATGTATGCGGATCTCCAATAAATTAGTAATAAAGATTCCGGAAGCTAGGTTCCGGACTTTTCCACCTGAAGCTCGACCTTTTCTCGAAATAATCTCCCATATTTTTCCGGCGCACCGTACCAAGCAGCATTAGAAGAGAAACGTGCTCCCGCTCCGCAAGCAGGAAGCACATTAATTATGGAAAACGTTACGGAAAGTTATCAAAGATGTATGGAGTGTCACTGAAGTTCGTATCTTTATTTCCTCAAGCAACCGTCTAGCCGCTTTTGCTACTGCAGTTTAATTGCGACCGCTAGAATGTGGCCGTGTCATTGATAAATATGCCAGACATTTGAATACCTCCCACTGATATGCACCTTCTTCCTTATCTTATTTTCGTCGATTTTTTCGCGAGAAATGTATTACGGGATATTCCTCTGGACAATTGAGTGAGTTTTCTATTTTTTTGGCTGTTTGACCTATTTTCTATTCTTCGACTACAAAACTAAAGCTAAGGATTTCTCAGTTATTAGGGTTTTCGAAAAAATTTACACAAACCGTTATTTCTTTGAAAGTATGCATGATTTGTGGTACCTATGGTACCTGGTTTAAGCACATAAGTCAAATTTCTGTTATTATTTTAACTATTTTGTCTCATCCTCACTACATGTCCAAACCTGTATCGTAAATGTTGGCAGAGGCAAAAGAACGCTACAAGTGCGTAACGAATAAATGAATTGAAACATAATGTATCAACTAAAATAACATACATTAGCATCTGTATATTCCCGGAACAACGGATAATGCATATTCAGCGGTGTTCCGTCGAATTACATTAGATGTACCGGCGCATTCTTCTTTAGCGGTTCTCGTATGCTTACTCGCAAAACACGGAATAAACTAATTAGATTAGCGAGAACAAACGAATCTCGCCGCTGATGGCTTTCTAAAATGGGGTACGGTGAAAAACTGAGCCGAGAGTTTCGCTTTTGAACCGAGTAAGGTCATCTTTGATTTAAAGTTTTGCTATCTTTCATCTAGATGGCGAACGCTCAGTTGCTATTCTAGCTTTCAGTGCGTACTCGGGGAAATGAAATGCAAATTGATAAAGGAGAAGAAGATTTCATCTAGATACACCTCCCAACAAGGTCAGAAAATTTGAAAATAATGAGTAGTTATTTCCCTTTTGAGCATACATATCAGTATACGTTTTGCATGGTTCAGCGTTTTTTTTTTGCTGAAATTTACTGTAGGGTTGTAATTTACGCTTAATATGGACTTTTAATTATGTGCTTGAAAATTTCATGGGTATCAAAGTGCAGTTTTGGCGCTTCCAAAGACTGTCTGTGTGTGTGTATTGTTGTTTCTAAAACTCGTGCACCGTTCAAGTGCTTTTTATGTTCAAAAAACAGCCGAAATTAGTTTTTTTTTAACTTTACTATTCATCTTATTGGTTCTTTTTCCTTAAGAAGTACTCGCCCTCCCTACTTAGATACTCCGCTATTTCTGCAGCAGTCTTGGAAAGCTTCTTTTGCAATGTTTCAATTTCTGTGATGAATTTGTTTTATTGTTATCACTGCTCTCAAAACGTCGGTCGTTCTTCCGGCATTGATTTCAATTTCTAGAATAAAAAAAATGGCAGGGAAGTCCAGGAAAAGAACCAGGGAAGCAGGGAAAATGGTGAGTAGGGAACTGGAAGGAGGCATAAAACTAACGATTTCAGAAGGTAAAGTGAACGAATATATTGTCATTGTGAAGGATCTATGAATTGTCCCACCACATCTTCGGTCTTGTTCACGTAACCATTGTGAAATGCCTTTATAGTACTCACATTGACTGTTTGACCTTGAGTCAAAAATTTAAAATCCACAATTATCAAATCAAAATCGAGAATAACAGTGAGCATCACTTTGGCATCACTTTGAGATCGAGACTGACGTGCTCTTTTGAGCGTGCGGATCTTCTGGCAGTTCACTGTGATCATTGAACTTTTGCCTTTTACCCATTTATTAAATCGATAAATTAAT
Source organism: Marronus borbonicus (assembly GCA_902655005.2). Lineage (NCBI taxonomy): Eukaryota > Metazoa > Arthropoda > Insecta > Coleoptera > Scarabaeidae > Marronus > Marronus borbonicus. Next base: position 646,543 of record LR737432.1, read on the forward strand.
ACCATTTATTGAGCAAGATTTATACACAACATCCCAAATGAGGGTGTTCGGAAACTTTGACAAGTAGAAACATCGCGAAATCTTTGTATTCATTGAAAAGTGAAATTGAGAAGAAGAATTTAGTTGCTCGGCCTCGCTCTGGCGCAGACAATCAACAATAACAGTTAGCGTTCAACTAATTAACAATGATGTCTCTTCCGAACATTAGCTATGAATATGCTGAACAAAAGAAGTACGTAGCCACAATAACAAAATACATTATTGTAATAATTTCTTCATTAAAATTGGACCAATGAACGAATTTATCATTTTAATACATGTTTGCTTATTATATCGATGAACACATAGTTTCGTATAGACCAACGGTTCTCAAACTGTGGTACGCGTACCACCAGTGGTACGCGAGCCCACCAAAGGTGGTACGCGAACAAATAAGCGTTATTTACTTATTTGCCTTCAAATAAAATAAACATTGGCTGAAATCGGTAATCCTGCAGTTCAGGCATCTGGACACATAACAGACGTATACTCCATATAGAATTGATAGAACAGCTATAGCGCGCTTTTTAGCTGTATACATTACATGGCGGGGTCCACTGTATACATATTTTGGTCATTGGGTTATATATGTTGAATAAACTGGTTTACTAATATTCACTAAAGAGGCGTAATTGTGTGTGGCGTAAAAGAAAATTGCAGAGTAATGCGTGTTTGTGCAGAGTTGTGAAAATTGTATAGTAGTGCGAACGTGTTTATTAAGTTGTGTTCAGGAACTTACACGTGAAAAATATGGATAAGTGGCTTAAAAGGGACATAAAAACATTGGAAAATGCTACTCCATCAAATTCTACTTCAGAACCAGAATATGTTGTGGGTGAATATGAAAGAAATCCTTCCAAATTACGGAAAATAGTAAGAAAATATGATGCGGAATACATTAATTTGGGATTCACGTTCACAACCGTAAACGATGAGCCTAGGCCGCACTGTGTGATCTGTTTTGAAATTCTCTCAAATCATTGCATGAAACCGTCATTATTGAAGCGGCACTTTAATACAAAACATTCTACATTAGAAAATAAAAGTAAGGATTATTTTGTCCGTAAGTTGGCTGAGATGAAAGACGGAAAGAAAACTATGTTGTCCTTTGTCGGCAGTTCTGAAAAAGCAACAATGGCATCCTTCTTAGTGAGTTTAAGAATTGCAAGATGTGGAAAAGCTCATACTATTGGTGAAGAACTGGTGCTACCTGCTGCAAAAGATATAGTTACATGTATGTTAGGTGAAACATCTGCTAGAAAGCTGGATACTGTAGCACTGTCAAATGATACCGTCCATCGCAGGATTGAACTGATGGCATCGAATGTTAAAGAACAATTATTAGTCCGCGTCAAGAATAGTGATTGTTTCGCCATACAGCTCGACGAGAGCACAGATGTAACAAATTATGCTCAGCTTATGGTTTATGTGCGGTATATATTTGAAACTAAAGTAGAAGAGGATTATTTATTTTGCAAAGCACTCCCAACACGAACTACGGCCGAAGAAGTATTCAAAATACTCAATGACTTTTTTGCGGAGAATGGACTAGATTGGAAGAAATGCGTTGGTTTCTGTTCTGACGGTGCGTGCGCCATGACGGGAAAATACGGAGGTGTTACCAGCAAAGTGAAATCAGTTGCAGAAAATTGTACCTTTACCCATTGCTACATCCACAGAGAGGCATTAGCAGCAAAACAAATGCCATATCAGTTTAAGAATGTTCTCCAGGAGGCAGTCAAAATAGTCAATTTTATCAAATCCCGAGCTTTAAATTCACGTTTATTTTCGAAATTGTGTTCTGAAATGGGTAGTGCTCATGTAAACTTGCTGCTGCACACGGAGGTTAGATGGCTTTCAAAGGGAAGTATGCTAAGTAGGTTGTACGAGTTGCATTCCGAAGTCCAATTGTTTCTAATGGAAACCAATTTTGAATTACAAGATCGATTAACAGACGAGTTGTGGCTAACAACAGTTGCTTACTTAGCAGATATGTTTAATCGTCTGAATGATCTGAACTTAAGTTTGCAAGGTAAAACCACAAATCGATTTTTGGTAGATGATAAAATTAGGGCTTTCATCAGATCAAATGTCAAATGATAAAAGACGGTATTTCAAATAAAAACCTACAATCATTTTGTAATTTGGAAAATTTTGTGACAGAAAATGCAATAAGTTTGAAGGACGACTTTATTAATAACATAAAAGAACATTGCCAAATGCTGATTAACGCGTTTGGGAAATACTTTCAAGACGACTATTCTGGATTCCTTTGGATTCGCAACCCTTTTATTTTGGAGAGCATTCCCGATTCACTGACAAACGACGAAAAAGAATCTTTTATAGACCTGTCTTGCGATGGAGGTTTAAAAATGGAGTTTGCCAAACTGCAGTTGTCCGAATTTTGGTTGAGAGTTAAAAATGAATATCCAACTTTGTCTAAAAAAGCTTTGTTGTTTTTAATTCCATTTTCAACCACCTACCTTTGTGAAACTGGGTTCTCTGCAATGTTGGAAGTTAAAAATAAATATCGAAATAGACTCGATGTTGACCCAAATGTGCGTATGAAATTGACTACAATTGAACCTAACATTGCTTCTCTCATTGCGACTATGCAGATCCATCATTCTCATTGACGTTTAAGACAAAATATTTGTAAGTCTATTGTTCTTTAATTAAACTTAACGCTTTAAAATACAAGTTGTTTCATTACAATAATAATCTGTTGAATGTTTAACGGTGTCTTATTACGCTACAAGTTTGGTGGATATGTACCACATATGGTACATTTAGTTCGGTGGTACGCGTTTGATCTACATCGCATTTGAAAGGTACGCGAAAAATAAAGTTTGAGAACCGCTGGTATAGACACTAGATATAACAAATGGATTGATTAATATAAAGAATATATTTATTAATGTCTAATGAAAAATCCCTAAAGTTTGTTTGTGGTTTTTTTTAAATTTACTAGTTAATATGGCCATTTGTTGTGCTTTTACAAAACAAAGTCAACGAACGCGATTCATTGAATTAATTTTTTCGGTGTAGCTTACGTCTTTAATACTATACGTAGTAAATTGTAAAACCAAATACCATGTATAGACATCACATAAAGCAAGAGAAATGCAGCTGGTCTAGTTTGTAGTGGGCATGGCTAAACATTAATACATGATAAAAAAGACTGGAAAATTTTATGAAACAGTAGATGGACCAATATGAATATGAAATATCAGATTCAGATCGACAGTTTGGTTCCAATTTACGGCTGGCTTAAATGTTCCAAAATTCAATTGATAACGATGAATATTCGAGACGATCATCAATCTGCATAACACCAATATATTTTTTTTTAAATTCCTGCGTAAATATAGTTACCTCAAATATGCGGTCGGTGAAAAAAATTTACAAATTGCTTATTTTTAAGTTTGCTTAAAAGGTAAACGATGTAAAGTTGCTTTCCGATCTTTGCAGGAAGTAGGTAGCAAGAAATAAATTAGTTTGTTCATCCATTTTGGTTTATAAAAAAAGTCAAACTTACAAGTAAGTGTATAACACCTTATCAAAATATATAGATGAAAACCTATTCTAACAGCTGTTAAACGATTAAATATTGACAAACTAAAACTAACGGTTGAATATAGTTCCTAGTTTATGATCGCGGTTTTGTTTTACGTTTTGCATAGGCACCCGCAGAAACATCCGAAAAGTTACAAGTAATATTTTCAACTTTTTTCTTCACGCTCTTGCGTCATCATGGCACATACAAAATTCTCGTAAAAATGTTTTATTTCCAGCTCTCGCTTTCAAACACGAATTTAACTCGTGTTTTACGCGTTTCTTTTTCAAATAAACCTTATTATGTTTATACAACTTTTATCTTCACGCCTATTTCGGTACGTCATTGTGGTGTCGAAAGGGCCATTAGAAATGAATTTATTTCGGGAGATGTCGCCATAAAAACGGAACGTGAATTTGCCTTATGCGACCATCTACCTTTTGGCCACCGCCGCTTGCGTTATTAAAATGCAATCGTTTTTGCATCCACGCCCAGAAAGTTTTCAATTTTATAAAACTTCATTTACACTTTTGATACAAACGCGTCCCATAATCCGCTCGTAAGTTATTGTTATTTCTTCTCGGATTCCATTAGAGAACTTTTGGCCATTTACGCCGATCTCGAAATCTGGGATCCCTTGCACATATACTGCGTACGTGCTCAAACCTGTCTTGAAAACTGAACCGTTCATTTCTATACCGATCCTGTTACTCCGTATAGATCTACATATAACGTTTCAGGGTTGAAGTAGGTGTGACAGGTTCATATGAATAATGAAATTAATACGAAAGTCATTGGTACGAAAGTCTATGTTGCACCCGAAAGTTTACGAACACCTAGTCTTTTCTGTGATTGATATCTTAACGTATGCGTTTAGAGAAGGAAGTTTTTATTTATTCACATGCTATTTTAGATTTATACATACACACAGCATCTGTTTAAATTTATAATGTAATGCAGGATATTGATCAAATTGCGGTAGCTAGCTTCAACCTTTCTCGATTTTCGTGAAAAAACAAAGCGGCATATTTTTTCATATATTGACATTCATCTCATTTCAAACGGTTTCAAAGAAGCTTTCATAGTGCTTTGGGGTAGTATGAAGAAAACCTTCAAATATAGCAACGTTATTAAGTTACAACGTCGTATGGAAATTATGAGAAGTAAGTGTGTTTGACTAAGTAGAACTTTTCAGAATATACTCTTCGCCAGATCATCAGTAGAATAACATTTATTTTTAACCTAAACCAAAAATGATCTAGGAACAACGTAAGTAATACTATACGAGGACAGTTCGATAATTACCTGGCCCCGGCAACAGAGGGCACTACTAGAATTAAAATAACTATTTTTCGTAAAAGTAATCTTTGACAACAGTCCAGTTTTCAAGTGTTAGTTTATGAAAGAGAGTGAACAATTTTTGTGATTTAACAACAAAGGAAAAAGTGGAATATAGAGCAATATTTATATAATTGCTTTTGAAAAGAAAACGAATGTTTGAAGCAGAACTCAGTGAAGTTTATGGGGACTTTCGTTATCGACCGTAAAGTATTGGACAACTTAACTTAAACACTACACGAGCATTTTTGATGAAGAACGTCTAGGTCGTCCAAATGAAGTCACAGCGGGAATGATTGAAAAAATTCACGAAATGGTAGTGGTAATGGAATGATTCGAGATTGAAACTGAGTGAGATTGGTGAGATTGTGGACATCTCAATTGACCGGGTGCATGACATTTTAATACCCCGTTTGTATGCAAACAAGCTTTCCGCAAGATGGGTGCCGCGAGTGACTATAATCAACCATGAACACGCACGTGTGTCAAGTTCAAAGGAATTTTTGGCGATATTGAAGTGTAGTTCGAATGATATCTATTCATCTGTTCGCGAAACATGGATTCATCAGAGCACACCAGAAAACAAAGAATAATCCAAACTGAGTTTTTCATGATCAATGGCAAAAATAAGCCAACAAGATTATGACCACAGTGTTTGGGTATGTAAGCAGCATAGTCCACGTTGATTACTTTGAAAAGCGTAAAAAAATTAATGGGGAGTATTATGCCAACCTATTGTATCGTTTCAACAATGCTGTGAAAGAGAAACGTCCGCATTTGACGAAGAGAAGAATTCTGTTTCTTCAAAGCAATGCACGTATACACACTTGTGTCGTCGCCATGGCAAAATTCCATGAGTTACGATATGAATTGCATCCGCGCCCACTATATTCACCAGATTTAGCTCCTCCTACAGATTATTTTCTATATCCAAAAATGAAAAAATGGCTTGGCGGAGAAAGGTTTCGTTCAAACGATGAAGTGATTGCGAACGACTACCTATTTTGGGGGGTTGGAAAAATCGTATTTTTTAGATGGGAAATAATAGGCAGAAAAACGTTGGACTAAGGAGACTATGTCAAAAAATAAAATGAATTTTATACATAAACATGTTTTTTTCTTGCCAAGACTAGGTATTTATCAAACTCCCCTCGTAGATACGAGTAGCTCTTCTCAAATTATGTCATTTACTTGTATACCATATTTAGTCAAAATCAAAAGGGAACCTTAATACTCTGAAACTGCTGATATTCTAAGTATGTATGTGTTATATGTAAAAGCTGGATATTTTTTCTAATAATTTTTAAGAAAACTGTCTTTTGTGTAGCCTCTGAACTAGTTGTGTATAGACAGCTTATATACACATACAATTTGTTGATTTAGAATAATACATTTGCTGCGATTAAAAATGATTATCACAGCTATATATCCTATAAATTTCATTTTTCGCGGTAATTCTAATTCAATACGTGAAAATTGTTTATTCATGGCTCTTGAGTATACGTGCGTTATAAAATGGATTATCATATTTATTTTTAACTTAAACCTGCTGTGTGACAAATCCAACGTTATCTAATTAAAAAATTACTACAAAGTATTGCTTGAGACGAGTCAGTTCACTCTGGAACTTTCAGTATTGTTTTGAAGTGCTCTTCTAGTTCTGGTATCTGTACACACCAGGGCAAACCAAAACATGTTTTTTTATGGGAGAGCGGCAAACAAATTATAAATACAATATTGATATTTTCTGTATGTTTTCTAACGTATTTATAAAGCCGCTTCATAGTATCTATAGCAAGTTACTATAAACTCCAATAAATGCTTATCACTCAAGTGTGCGTCACTTCATCTCATTGTATTCGATGGCGTACAGAGCTCGAAATTCGTCATGTATTGGCGTTTAGAAAACCTCCATTGGCGTAGCTACTATACTTACAACATTATTCAGAATATACATACATATGTAGGTAAATTTATCCAATTTTTATGTGTTCGTTGCTAATCTTGTGACCTTTGAAATGTATGACCAACATTGACGACTAATATCTTTTCTAAATTATCTGTGGTAAAACTACATCTATTAGGTTCTAGCATATTTTGAAAGACAGAAAAAGCCCTTTCCACATCACAACTGCTTAGTGGAGCATGAGCAAAGTTTTCCTTTACATTTATATTTTGCTTTGATATCATCGTTCGCAAATTTTCCCTTGGAAATTTGTTTTGACACATTCGGGTCCGGGTTTCTCTCAAACACCAAGTTAATTCGATTGTAAAGCCGACGACCAAAGTCGCCAGGAACATTTTTTAAATCATAAATGACACACTTTAAAGTGCTTAATCCTTCCATTAAAGATATATTTTGTCTTTCAAAATATTTAATGGTTTTTGGTAATATAGCAAAAATACTCGCAATGTAATTTATCTGGTGTATTAAAAATGGCTTTTCTATTGTTTGCATTTTGTTTTGCTACGTGAATCTTCTGACAACGACGAAATAACATACTTTAATTCATCAAAGTGCAACGAATAAAATTCACGTGCCCCATTTGGAGATGGTAGGAGCTGGAGATAATGACAAATCTGGAAAATTTTCTCTGTTACTCTGTTACTCTGTTAGAAGTTTTCAAAATTTTTTTTTACTAGAGTAATTAACTTGTCCACATCGGGAAATTCATCTCTGACATGCTCAGTAAAACGGGGCAAGGCATGTGCTGTACATGTTATATGTAGCGCAGATGGGTATTGCTTTTTTGGTATCTTTCCGGTTTTAAGCATATATGCTGCTGCATCGCTAATAAATAAAAGAATGCTTCTATTTTTCTCCAATGGAATATGGAATAACATGTCCAGACTTTCGTTAATTATTTGCACCATAATTTCAGCGTTTACTTTATTACGGAATTTAGTCGCAATAAGGTAGGTTTGATAGGGCAGTCTAGGATGTAAAATACCATAATGTTCACTACGCATCGACATAACCTGTCGGCGGTTTTATCCATAAATAATGAATGTGGATACTTGATTATATGGTGTTCATAATATTGTTGTAACATTTTGGTATGTAAATTCTTCGTATTATTGACACACTGGGAATTTTTTTATGAGTATATTTTTCAAGGAAGGCTTTCAAACTGGGGTTTTGATGTTTTGATAGGGAAATGTCAGCGCTTTGTGCTGATTTTGTGCCGTACAAATTTTAATTAGTGCTCATTACGATCTGCCAATATTCAAGATTGAAACGGTCAGCTTGTCGTTGCCCCCGCACTTTCACTTTTTAACAATAAATTTAGTCGTTTTGTGCAGCATAGATTTTATTTTGTGCTTATCTCTTTTTCGAGATAATCGAAAAATAAGGTGTACGACAGTACAGACCCTTTTTAGCAGCCACCACACCAATTTTTCGATTTTGGATAATCTGATAATAGCAATGTCTTGTGCTGTCTTATTTTCGAAATATTCCAAAATGAGAGCCTCGCAAATCCTTATCGTGACTCCTAGTTAGTAGCTGCCACACCAATTTTTTAATTTCGGAAAATTTAATAATGGCGGCATCTATTCACTTTGTGCCGCAAATTTGGGTGTTGATGGGAGCTGATATGTAGTACCTATCATACTAATACTTCAATAATAACTTGCAGGTATTTCAGAAGTTCAAATGCAAAATTTCCGCATGAAAAGAAAGTGGTTGCAGAGAACATTCGAACCAGACCATTACCAAATTTTCAAAAACCGAAAAAATGGTGCGGTAGCTATTGAATAAATGTCCGCGCCAACCTACATTCTCAAATATTTGGAGAACGGTACGAGCACAAATTGAAATGTGCACAAATCAGAACAGAACGTTGTCGCAGCTAGTCTGCATGTAACACGTGGCATGTTACTTTGGTATAAAAATTGAAAACCTATCTATTATGCCGACACACCGAACAAATTTTTGCAAGCAAAACGTCAACTTAGTTATGTGGCAACTGTTTGCAGATCTTTACATTTTCAACATACGTGCTATAAATATGAGCCGTCGTCAATATAGGTTGTGTATATATTTGATTTGAAAATGGTTCCGTTTACATTTACATTTTTTTTGATGTAAGGATATAAGTTTCTTTTAATTATTTTGTTTAAGAATACTTCTGCTAACACTATGTCACATTCAAATTCCAAGAATAAGGCATCCATGTCATGATTTTGAGGTATCTTTGCTCATATGTTAACGTACCGTATACTTGAAATTGTCCTAATAATCTTAATTAAAGCAACTACTGTTTTATGTGCAGTATTTGCCTTAATTTCAACCAGTGTAACATTTTCTTCGCCCATTTAATTATGGCTTTATGTATTTATTTGCCGTAGAGTATTTGTTGCATAAAACATGCTTGGCAACTATGAATTATGAATTTCAATGTGTTTATCGTCTATCAAACACTGTGCGCGCCGCCAATAAAAAATGCAAGTTAACTTCATAGCTGGACCTCGCATCAGCCTGCCCGTTTAATATATGCTACTTCATATGCCACGGTAGATTTCGTTCAATCATCGTTAGATGCGCGAAGTGTCGGAAAGCTCTCGCTCAGAAAGTTAGGCGGAATCTATCTAACCCGTATATTTTCGACCTGTATTAGACGATGGTAACTTAAATTGACTAAATAGGTTGAGTAAAAATCATTTGATACGCTACCAGGTTTTGGTTTTTATATTCGCTATAAAGCTTTACAGGAGGAAATGCCTCATAGTAAAATAAAATCTGGTAGGTGTTTTATTTTATTAGCATATGTTATGGGCGGCGCAAAGTATAAGTCTGACTGTATTGATAAAGCTTTACTTTGGTAATAAAATGAATATTTTGCAACTTTTACGATAAACCGAACTCCGCACGGAACGCCATATCTTATAAATTTCGTTATTTAAAAGAGTACCTGGCAAATATATGGAACGATCGATTTTGAATTCCCATTTCTTATTATCCAGGTTTTCATTAAAAAGCAATACTTATATGCAACTACTGTGTTCGACATGTTGAAGCTACTTTTAAAGATTATGTTTGCTAATGTGGGTAAACTTGAAATACGTGCTCGCTGACGATTATTTGATTTATAGAAATTTTTATAGCAACATTTTGGAGAACTGCATATGCCTCAAAGGTTACAATTATGTACATACTTTCAATACTGAAAAAGATCGAAGTTATGCTTTTCGGATTGCATTCTTTCTAATTTATTAGAATATGTGCCGATTTAATGAAATCTACATTGAAATGTAGTACCACAGTTTACATCTATAAGTTTACTATTCTGTTGTGCAACCATTAATTTGAAGACAAACCAGACTTATTAGGTCCAAATTTTATGGATTTTAAAGTTGACAAACATCTACCGAATATGTGACAGCAAGTGACAGTTACGTAGCGCCAAAATGAAAGAATTTACACATATATTTTAACATGTGCATATGTGGACTGTAATTTGTTCTGCTTATTTAATACAAAGTAACTTAGAACCTGCTCTATTATCTCTCTCTATTATAACTTCTGCGTGTGAATTAGCGCAGAAAACGATTTACATTTGCTGGCAATGAATACAAAAAAATATTTATAGAAAAACGAAATAATAAATCGATGTAAAGTTTAAGTGGGTGTATAATTTCCGATAGAATAAATAAATTAGTCGCTTGGTTCTTGACAAGGGACGAAGACAACAGAAAATTGCATCCGAAATCCATTATCTAACTAGTTTAGTGTCTACACATAGTTGTTGGTAGCTGCATACCAACTTAGGGCAATACTATATGCTTTCCGTCAACAATTCGGAACCAAATAAACGACAGATGTCCAAAGTGCACTCCTTGAAAAATAAGATTCCAACAATATATAACACTGTAACAATATACAGTGCAGTCTCGATAATGTGAACGTCCCATAACGTGAACATCCCTAAACGTGAACAGCCAAATTGATATGCGTATTCCAAAACGTGAATGTCAAGAACACTTTGCCTCTATAACGTGAACATAAATGAAATTTCGTCGTGTTTCTTGTGTCGGTAACTTTAGCTTTTTGTATTAGGCCGCCAACTATGCGGCGATCCTTTTGTCGGTAAATTACCTTTGTATGTATTAGCCCGCCATTACATCGGAAGAAATATTGTGTACATATTCAGCGTTAGTCGGTGTTTATGCGCCAACCGATACGCAAGCATGATGGCTACTAAGAAGGTGAACTATTTAACATTAGAGAAAAAAGCCCAACTCTTATCCGATGTTAGTAAAGGTTTCGGAGTTACCTGTTTATCAAAAAAGTATGGAATAGCGAAATCTACAGTGTGTGCGATTAAGAACAAAAAGGCCCAGATTACTTCAACAGTTGCCATGACATTTTCTGGAGCGTCTAAACGAAAATCTCTTAGACCCTCAGAGTACCCGAAAATGGAAAAGGCCTTATACAGATGGTTTTTACGACAACGAGAGAGGAATGCCCCAATAAGTGGTACAATTTTGAAAGAGAAAGCCAAATATTTTCATAGAGAATTGTATGGAGATCAGTCTACTTTTTCTGCTAGCTCAGGGTGGCTACAAAAATTTAAGAAGAGATTTGGCATACGATTTTTGACAATAACTGGCCAAAAACTATCTTCTCAACCAGAGCTGGTTTCGCCATTTTTACAAAAACTTGCAGCAAAAATTAAGGACTTAAACTTCAGACAATCAGGTCTACAACGCTGATGAAACTGGCTTGTACTGGAAACTTTTTCCAGGAAAGACCTACGTATCCGCTGCAGAAAAAACTGCACCGGGAAGAAAAACAGCCAAAGAAAGAATTACGTTTCTAGCATGTACAAATGCGACTGGTTTGCATAAATTGACTCCTTTGGTAATAGGAAAAGCTAAAAATCCGCGAAGTTTTAAGAATTCTTACATTCCTGTACATTACAAACACTCACAGTCTGCATGGATGACAGCCGGAATTTTTAAGGAATGGTTCAATGAAATGTTTGCTCCTGAGGTGAGTTTATTACATTATGCGTGCCATAAGTTTTAAAAACTAAAACTTTGAATTGTAATAATTTTAGGTGAGAAAGTTTCTTAGAAAGCAAGGTCTACCAGAGAAAGCACTTCTTTTGTTGGATAATGCCCCTAGTCATCCCCCGGAAGAGCAACTTTTATCTGATGATGGTCTAATTCATGTTATGTATATGCCTCCCAATGTCACACCTTTAATTCAACCTATGGACCAAAACGTAATAAGGTTGGCCAAACTACATTATCGTTCTATGTTTTTGGCAATGGTTGTAGCTAATAAATCAAATGATATTAATGTCGTTATCAAGCAGTACAACCTTCGGGATGCAATTTTAAACTTATCACGAGCATGGAATAAACTAGAACCACCAATAATTAAAATGTGTTGGAGAAATATTTTGGAAAGCCAGCACGAGGACGATCCCGAAGATAACATACCCCTGGCAACACTTCGTCAAGAATTGTTAAATCTGAATAGCGTTGTAGAGACTAACCTTAATTTGCTAAAGGAAATTGATTCAATGCACGACTTCCACTCTGTGGATATCGAAGAATGGAATAAAGACAACATCGACGAACGTGATGAAAATTGTACTACAATAGATCATTCTGATGATTCTGTAATCGAATGTGTCACAGATCAGAATGAAGGATTGTCTAAGGATATATACAAAATCAGCCACGTAGAAGCAATTCGTATATTTAACAGAGGTTTGGAATGGGCTGAGCAAAATAATGCCGACATCGAGGATATCCAGTCCCTACAAAAATTACGTGAACATGCTACTATACTTTCAACTAGACAACGTTTGCGTCAAACAAAATTAGATTACTTTCTAAAGAAGAATAAATTAGACTTGTTTATTTGATGTGTTCCTTTTTTAAATAAAGTATGTTTTAAGCGAAACACACATTTAAGTTAGTTTTAATGCCACCTTTGTTTGTGATTGACTTTATCCAGTAACATGAACTTCTCGAATATATGAACACGGTCGTCTATAATTAGTTCACGTTATCGAGACTGCACTGTACAGCATACTGCATTAAGAAAAAGCACAGCGTTCTGTAGCTACTCACTTATAAAACATCATGTGGGTTCCAATATAATTTGAAACCACACCTCCAAATGCGCTTCATAAAAAAAATTCTATGAAATTTATTTTTATTTATTTTAGCATTTCTTTGAAGTATCCCTGGAAAATACCGAATATTGCAGAAGCTAAGTCTAAAGAATCCTTTATATCAAAAAGTTGGGAATAGGAATAATTTTCAAAAGAATAAATTTGAAGATGTCACTAAAAAGGCCAATTTTATTTTCATTTTCAACTTATTATTAGTTTTGTTACGGAATACGTTTTTTATTGGTAGTAGTACACATTCATGTAAAGAGAAGATGGCAAAAGTGAATGAGTGTCACTAAATACTTGTTTAGCTAGTAATACGGCATGTATATATAAACATATAAACCTCTATCATGTCATGTACTATATTCTAATCTTATCAGGTTGGAATGTGGAACATTGCAATTACACTATTTAGATATGATATAAATTTATCGCTTGCTTTATGAATGTTTATCGTTAATTATGACATATGCGAATGATGTGTAATCTTCGACACAGTTATGACAACACTTATCTTTCGTATACGTACATGTAATTAAAAATAAATAGGTCGGCGATGGGTTTACTGAGCGGTATATGCAGTTACTAACACGTTGATATTTGAGGAAGGTTACAAATTAAAAATAATTTATAGGTAGCTTTGTCTACAGATGTTTAGTGAATTCGGGAAAATTACTTCTCTTTCGCAGTTTAAATAAATAAATAAATTGATGAAATAAAGTTTTACGAACGATTAATCAATGACGAAAGGAAACAAACCTTTTTACCTTGACTAAACAACTTAACGATAGATTAACTTATCTAATTTGGAAAATTATTTGAAAAAAAATAGAATTATTTTCTACATGTTTAATAAAACAAGTTTCTTCAAATAAAGGGCCCAAAGGATACAGAGCGATACGAGATACTGTTTCTCCCAAATTATTGTTAGCTACAGATATATTTAAGAACTAAAAGCTCGGAGATAGAAAGAAGGAAGCCACAGAAGGGGTCCCGGTTATACAGCCTATCTATCTATCAGCCTATCTATGTGGACGGAAGATATTCTTTTCCTGAACAATTTTGAGAAAAACTTCAACTTTTTTATGGGGCGTCCTGTATGTTTTTTCATGGTAGAGAAACTGTTATAAATTTTTTTTTTATAAACATTTCCCTATACCTATAATGGATGGTGCTATAATGAACTAAATATGAACTGAAGCAGATAAGTTTTTACTAAAATGCATAGTGCTGTGATGAAATACTATAATCTCTTGTTTCCCTAACGATAGTTTTGATTAAGAACAAAGTTAATATTTGGGCACAGCACTCTGTTTTTAAACCAAAAATGTATCTGCATAGCTTCATATTTTAAATTTAACTTGAATATAATATTATGTTACGTATCGAACAGTTTCCGTTTGAAAGTAATTTTTCTCTAAAGGGACGACAACCTGCATCGACAAAGCACCACTTTGACAATTATTCACGGTATGCACCTAAAGTTAAAAGAAACAATATTTGAGAGAGCACTACAATTTATTATATCAAGATACATATTTTGCTTTGTTAATAAGCGCCTAAAATGGACCGTAGCCATAACAAAAATTATATTCAAATTTTGGAATAACCACTACATTGAAAACACACGTTTAGGATTTCCAGGATAATTAGGACTTGAAACGGCCAAAAATTTGTTGAAAAATGTCATGGTTTTCACTAGGATTTTTCATAATTCCTCGTCTTTAAAAATATTACCAACCACATTCAGTACCACCTTTTGTACCTATACATTAACTGCATAGCTTTGTGACTTTGCTTTGTACTTACTCTATACATTTATATTAGAAAATTACAAACTAAAGCAAATTGTTTGTGAGAAAGAAACAAAATAGAAAGAGCTCCTTAATGGTATTTTTATTTATTTCAAGAAATATTTTTTTGCAATAATAAATATATTTGGATTTGTCAATTTTATATACCAAAGATACTTGAGGATCACATCCATCAGATCATCAATAATTTTAATGTAGCGGGCTGTATATAATTGTCAACAAGTAAAAGTGCAGAACTTCGAGCTAGTAACTGCTGAAGTTAAATGCTACAGAAGTTTGTAAAAGTAAAGATAAATGTGAAAACATGTGTTAATAAATTTTTGGAAACTATCTTGTATGAGCTCGTGAGTAAATTCAACGACAAATAGCGGAAGAGAAATATTAAAATACCACCTTCTATAAATTGTCAAACTCACCATCCGACCGAGACATTTAGGCGAGATTAAAAACCTGACGTTGTCCTGAATACAAAAAGGGACCCTTCTGAGTTATGTCAACTGGAGCAGTTCAACTATGTTTAAAGGTTCGCTAACATTGTAGGGAACGCATAAAAAATTCATTCGAATAAGTAACACGAATGCAAAGATAGCCTTAGGGAACCGTAAATTTAATAATCCTTAGAGCACTCTTGAAAGCATCGAGTTTCTATCCGACAAGTACCGTTCTCCATCACAGCTCAAAATGGCGAAACTGATAACCGTGTAGTACATATACACGGGTAATTTTAAGTATGCATTAGATAACTTACAAGGGACGGTCCCGAACCCGGAAATACAAAAAATTATTGGGAATATGTAGATCACATATGGATATGTATTACTCAATGTTTCTTCTGTGGAAAAAGTTAAAAATATCAACATTTTTACATTACATTTTTTTCGACAGGTAGACATGTTTGGGATAAATAATAGGTAATAGGGATTGGTTGATTGTGTAACAGATTTGTGGGTGCGGTGTTAAAATTAATTTTAAAAACTAATAAAAATACTGGTAACTACATTATAAATTATTTTGCATTAGAGTTTGTGATAATATATCAGGATCATCTTGCCAATTTTATTATACGTTAAAACACTTACCAATATACATTTTTCAGTATTTAAACATGGATTATTCTGCATGGCGACGAAACTTCTCAAATGTTGAGAACCCAGGAATTTGTTACACCATGCACATCATATGATGGCATGGCTACTACATATAGGAGGATGCACATAAAAGTCGTTTCTTTACCTCTATTAATTATGTCTAAGTCCGTTAAAGACAAAAATTCGTAAAGGTACTCGCCTCTCGTGTTTATGTTAGAACCGCTCCATGCAGCGTGGTGCCCGTTCGCATCGCAGCCCAAAATGAGGCATTTGTTCCACTGTTTGCAGTGCTGAATGAGGTTTCTGACCTCCGTTGAAGGTGGCTTGGCTGACTTCTCTGAGAAATAGGCTGAGGCAATAATTACCTCTCGCAACCCCTCGCCATTGGCACCGCCACTTCCACTGCAAATAGATCCCTGGAAATGAATTGGGGCAAAGGTACACTGATAGAGGATTTGGCGAGCACTGCTACTCGATCAGGGGATGCTCGCCTACAGTAAGTCAACTTACCCATTGGTGTTGATAGTCTTCGAACTAGAGCTCCATAAACATATGGTTCTTGAATCATCACAATTTTAATATCAGGGTTGAAGAATCCCTTCAACAGCACGTCGGAGGCTGCTTTACAGTGCTGGATGTTGTCTTGTATGACCACGTATTTAGTCATTTTTGGTGGCGGGCTTGACTATTGTTTGAGAGGGGGCAGGGCTGCCCTTGCTCTCCTTTTGCCTTTTGCACTTGGGTCCTTGTCCCTTGACGTCTTGCGACTTCCTTGTGCCTTTCTGGACTTATTATTTGGCTTCCTGAGTCGCCTGAGGTTTAAGCTTCGTTTTCGAGCTCTTAGGGCTTATCGTCATTTGGCCAAACTTGTAGCTGATTTTAAAGTCAGCCTATTTAAGGTTTTCAAAGGAGGGATAGTCTACTGCCATAGTAAGGTTTTTTCGCCCTTCCCGTCCTGCTCTCTTTTCAGTATCCTCCAATCGTTCGTGTTAAGGCCTACGTTTTGGCCTTTAACCAGCTAAAGGATCTTCTCCTTGTTGTGTTCTACGCTATTGGGAAAGTAGGCGTTTAGGATGGTCGCGTTTGGCAGCTGTTTGTCATCTAGGGCTTTTAATTTAGCTCCTTCCCAAGGTTGCAGCGCGGCAGTGTTTGTCTTTAGCCAGTCATCTGTGACTTCATCGGCGCAGTTTACCGCAAGCCACCCAGCCTTGAAGGTAGTTCCTAGAAATTTAGGTTTCACATCTCCTTCGGTGTCGACGATCTTTTGGAGTATTGGCTCTTTAATGGCCTTCAATTGAACCGTTGAGAGGCTCACCTCTGGTTAATCGTAGTGGAGTATACTCACTTTCTTACCCTGAAAAGCGTTCTTGAAACTCGGAGCCGAAGTGGTTTGCTCCTGTGCAACTTTAGTCCCACTTGAAATTTGGCCACTGTCAGCAGTCCTTCGCTTCTTGTCGGAACCTTCAGGGGTTGAACCTTCTGATCTAGGCCTCTTCTGCCTTTTCTGCTCCTTCTCCGTCGGTTGAAGGGCTTTCTCTCAGGCTTCTTCAGGTTTGAGCTCTTGCTTTATCGGCTACTTCATTCTTTTTCTTGCGACACCGCTTCTTATCTACCGCTATTCGAAGCTTTGTGATAGAGTCCTCTAACTGTATACAGGTAAATTTGTTGTTCTGGTTCCACATTGGTCCCACGAGCAGGGAAGATCTGCAGGTAAACCGGGACAGTGCTCCCATATCCTATTACCCCTTTCGGGGGGTAAGCCTTGCTGAACCCGAAGGTCGGCAGATATCTGAAGTTTGCTTACTCACGACCACGATTGTCCCACTTAGCCATGTCCCGAGGTCCCCCACATAAGACCATTTATAAGACGGGCAGGTGTATGGTCAGCAGCTGCTAACTTGATTAGTTAGAATAGACCACCGCCATCGTCAGTCCCTGTGCAAACCCTTAGCCATGACACGACAGCTGGGCAGGGAGCCTGTTTGTCGACTAGCAAGTCTAGATCCAGCATTTTTAGTTTTATAACAGGGGTACTTCTTGAAGGCTTGGCATACGCCGCGATGTCGGTTTTGAAATGCAACCATCACCTGAACGCTGCATGGCCCAAAAGGTATAGACCGAAGCCTTATCCCACAAGCCCGCAATACACAAATATTTTCACGCGATGGCAGAATCTAGAAATGACAAATTGTGCATTTAATTTGGATCGCCTTATATAGTGCTACCAAGATTATAACTTTTGCATGACGTAACTAATTTTTTTAAGAGAATAAATTGCGAATAATGTTTTGGGTATTTAAAATAATGTACACGTATGTATGATGTCCACCTAATGCGTGAATAATCCCTTACCTGAGTAATTTGGAAGTTATCTGTTTATTTTTCAAGAACCTTATAAATTGTTTTAGACTTTTTTTCTAAACATTTATGCATAGAATGGGGTTTCGTCGCTTAAGAATAAAAAATTATTCTAAATTGTTTGATGTTTGCATTAGTTATTTTTTGAGTTGTATATTGTGGAAAATATGTTTGGGGAAAAAGGTAGATACGTGTTACATTTTCACATCATATGATATGTTTAAGAATGCTGTTTCACGTAATTATATTTACGCAGCATTTTAGGCTTAGCTTCGCTTAATGTGTACGTAGTAGTTAGTCGTTACAAAGTTGTCAACGATTACGTGTATAGAAACTAACGTTTTCTTTTTAAGAAGTTGTTTTAAATTTCGAAAAACACAATATTTAGTCAGAAGTAGAATAAAAGAATGCTAAATGTTGTTATGTTGTACTGTACTTTACGATATCACGTTATGTCATTAATTCTTTGATATCTTTGCGATCTTTTTAAAAATGCTTGGGTCTTTTAAAAAACATCGGAAGTAAACAACACATAAATATCGGCAACCTCCGCACCACACAAGTTTAATTAATTATTATATATTTGTGTCTTGTTTACCATACTACGCCACAGTCCTTGCTATCATTATTGAACATCGGAAGTGACCATGTCAACAGACCAAGCTGACATCCAGCGATCCTCGATCATTTTAAACAATTTTGACAAATGCTTTGAAGTACAAGCATCTTAGCCAACATTTTGCTGGTTTTATTAAGAATTTTATAATTTATAACTGGTCGATATTGTGCATTTTGATGCGTAACAATACAAACTGACAGTTATTCAAGGCATACATATGTAATTGATTGGTGACACTAGTTTTGCTGAAGTCATCACAAGATTACTAGCATCTTTAAGATACTATACACATTAAATTGTCAAAATGGAAGCCAGAAATATTTGCTTAC
Organism: Marronus borbonicus; assembly: GCA_902655005.2. Lineage (NCBI taxonomy): Eukaryota > Metazoa > Arthropoda > Insecta > Coleoptera > Scarabaeidae > Marronus > Marronus borbonicus. The sequence goes on from LR737432.1 coordinate 665,819, forward strand.
TCCTACCATTCAACAGTCGGTTGTAATTTATAGCATACTAGCAGCGTAAGGTGAAAACTTTGTCATTAAACCATACGTTGATGGGCGTCCAAAGAAAATGTTTTATCTACGTTTGACATTTACTTAGAAATGTTAAGAAGCGAGACTTGCAACCAACGTTTGAGCTAAAGACCTGGCGTTCACTTTAATTATCGATATTACGCGACATTCCTGGGGTGATGTTCTTTCTGCGTCTTTACTTTACCGCTTATAGTCGTATATGCCACGTGGATGTAGCGCGAATGCGGTTCTCTTTGTACCTTTATAAAGAGACATTTTTATTAAAGCAGTTTCTGGTGGAGAGAGTTTACATGTAAATGTATACTATGAAAGCTTGTTGTCCTTTTTCTAATTATACGTACAGTGAGATTACTGAGAGATTACACTTACGTGCATTAAATAATGATTGTGAGTAGTGTTAATACGAAAGGTAACTGATCTTTGAAACCTTCGATTTAAATCTGCTAATTTTGTAAATGTTATGAGGGAGAAAGTATTTAAGTTAACAAACGTTTGACATATGTACAAGAAATTTGCGAATGGCTCTTCTGAAATAAACTGTATAGGTTCTTTTTTCATCTAAAACCAGCGAATAATGCCGAATATTGACGACATCTAACACTCAGTTTAGAAGTTACTGTTTCATAAAAACACTTCGTGATTCCCCCTAATATATTTACTTTTCTAAGAACAGCTATAGTACACTCAACACAAAAATGATATATGATGAATTGGGATATTAAGACTAAGGATTTGTTGGAGTTATCAACAAAATACATATAAAGTGACAAATATCTTTATTAATTAATATAGATGCGCGATAATTTAGTCAACAATACCTTGTATTTTAGGTAAAGCCAACACATTTCAATTAACTATATTTAAAATTAACAATGTTTGTTTATTGTGTATAGATGAAACTACAGACATTAAAACAATTCCGTAGTATCGATTGTAGGACGCAATGATACTGAAAGGACCGTCACACCCTTATTTGCTAGTCAGTAAAAGATAGCAAAGATGTACCGCCGAAGCTGTTCATAATGTATTAGTTACAACATTAGGCAACTTTGAAATTTCACCAAAGCAGGTGTTACTGATGGTTACTGATGCCGCCGCGGTTATGCTTCGCACTGGTCAATTGTTTAAAGTTGTTCAACCGAGTTTGCTGCACATGGTTCATGTTTTACTTGTAGCAGACACAGCACGAAAATGTTATCCCGATGTGGATCACTAATATAGCACAGACGGAAGCGGTTTTTCTTAAATCACCGAAACATATTCAGCTAACACTTCGATGTTTACGGGATCCGTGTGAAACTGTTGACCAAGTACAAACAGTGTTACATATTTTAGATGACGAGAAAAGTGTTATAGTCAGAGAAAAATTTAATACTATATTACGTAAAAATGTCGATTTTCTATATTACGCTATCTCTATAACAATAGTGTTGTGGAAGATTCGTTATACAAATTTAACGACCACTTTAAGTACGCGAATATTACATCGCTAGATGTAGAACGATCTTTTTCTGCGTTAAGCAGATATATACGTCACAAAGAGACCACCGTAGAAACGTACGCTATGATACAGGTGTTGAAGGCCTCACTTCCGGATTTCTTTTCAGCCATCTAAGCATCTTTGATAAGTTGCTTACTATATTATGTTTGCTACTGCTAGGCAATCGACTTGTTGCGCTCTAGTTATGACTACCCCTGCAGAAACGGGTTGCACTTCACGAAATTAGCAGCGACTAGACAGACTCGTGTCTATTCGTCTCATAAGAAAGGGTTCGTGTTGCCTACTGGTTTCCCTGAGAGTCGACACAACACAAGCCTGTCTAGTCTCTGCTAATTTCGTTTCGTTCTTGATGATGTACTTGCTCAATTATTTAGACGGTTTTGAAATTATACGTACTACATTTACGAATGATTTCATACCTTATTACTTATATTAGTAGAACAACAAGCACCTGCTAGAGCGGTATTAACATCTGAATAAGGGAAATATTGTTTAGTATACTTTATAAATCAAATTTTATACTGCAACTCTTTTAATGCGATATTTTATAGGATGGCAAATTGCAAATATTATAATTTCGGATTCTGGTTGTTTTGTTAGAAAAAACTTCAAATGTTAATTAGAAAATGGACTAAAATTATATATGTACATGATCCTATTTTTTTCGCTTCAAGTGATTAAGGTTACTAGAGATTATGATCAAAGCTGGTCAAGCCGTACGAGATGGGTGACACGCGCCTGACGAATATGAATGAATACGTTATTTTTGCCTTCCGTAAACATGTCCTAGTTTTTGTCGTTCCGGTTACAAGAATCTGTGGATACTTATTCACAATATTATTGAAAAATATTACATTAAGGTCGTTATTTAGTACGCAAAATAACGTTTACATATTTAGTTTATAGAAAGAAGAGTTGAATTAACCTTTACTAGAAGCGACAGCTCAAAGTATTTAGCTGTTTCTTGTTGCTATTTAAATGTAGAAAATGTTCTTTCTGTTAATATAAAAATACTATATTATTAATAATAGTTAATATTAACAAAAGGGTTGGAAAAAAAAACCAAACTATGGGGATAAAAGTAAATGCAAATGCAATAATTATGTATATGACAAAAATTTGAAAGGCAAGCAAAAATATATAAAACAGCGGAGCTACGTATTTGTACAAATAGAATTAAATATCGGAACGATATACCATTTTCCACTATCTATGCGAGATTCAATTTATATGCTCTTATTTCCTACTGATAAGCACGAACGGATGACTGCGCTAGCAATGACGTGTTCTCGTACGGTTTGACATTTTAACGTCGGAGCTTCCCTCAGTTCCAATACAAAATTCAATATTCACTACTGCACAGCGATTGTAGAAATCCACAACTTATCTCAATCTTCTAGAGTATGCAAATAGTAGGTGTACAATTTTCAGATAATGTAATAAACACCACTAGCTATCTTTCAAAAATATTTCAAGATATTAAGAGATCGATAATTGGTGAACATGATGATGACCTACAACAATGACCTACTTTGTTGTTTTAGGTGAAGCACCCAGTATTTTGTTGCACGTTTAGTTTATTCATCTAGAAATAAACCAATGTAATATCGCTTTCATATGTCTTTGAATGTCTTTTTGGAGCAGATTTCGAGATATTTACAATTTTGTTCCTAATCACCTAAAGGTGGATATACCAATTTCCTCAAAAAAATAGAGAATGCAGATGTATTTTAGTATAATTATTTACGAGGTTAAATTGCAAATTTGGCTCTGTTTAGACTTTGTATTGAACGTATATGGTGTTCAGTAGTAATAAACACTACACTTTGCCGAATTCAGACATCAGAAACGTGAACTTTTTAAATACAGGCATATTTTTATTTCTTCTGTATCTACCGTATGTGACATAATCTGAATTCAAAATATTAGGATAGCGGGCGCGTATCCGAGTTATCAGATAACGGATTCAGATCCGAGGTTTCAGATAATGGATTCGGATAACAGCAAGATCTGGATATTCAGATAGTAAATTATCCGGACCCAAAATTATTATATATTATAATTTTAAATATTTATGTTTTATAAAAAAAACATCTTATTTTAGAAATCATTTTTACAATTAACTTGAACTAAACTACATAATTGAAGTACTGAAGAAACTGAAACCTATCTATCAATATAATAAATACCCGTTTATTCACTTCCTATGTGAGTAGCAACGCGAACCTTAGAAATTTTTCATTAGACATTAGTAAATGTACCCTTTATATCAATAAATCCATTTATTATATTTAGTGTAAGTACGACAGTATATGTTTATCGCTTTAATAAACCGACGTTTATTGAATTGTAAACTCGTTCGTTTTAAGAAAGTTAATGTAACAAAATTTGTTACATTAACATTCTTATTGTATTTACATACCTTTTTGTTGCGTATAGATTCTACAATGGAAGTCAAGTGTTCTTTTTTTCGTTTACTTATTATTTTGAAAATTTCTGTTTTCACATTTGCGTAACATGTTCCCCGCTTCCACGCCGTGGTTCAACTTTAATGCATAAATTACAGGTAAACATTGAAGTAACCCTGGAAAATTGGGTCTATATAAAAAACGTGAATTATCTGGAATGTTATGAGATTGAATTTTGGTATACGGAACAGATCCAAACATTTATAGGCGCACATTTTTCAACAATATATTACGGGACGCCAGGAGAAAAGGGGAAATATCTTACAATATTACCCGGGTTTACCTTTTTTTTTCGATTATCAATGCGCCATAAATAATGGGGGGCCGTAGCGTTGTGTACCGGACCGAAGGATACATGGATTATATGTTGTGCGTATCTCCCTGCTCTTACAGAGGGATGTTAGTTGGCAGAAGAGAGATCCGTCAGTGAAAATTGAATGCACGGCGAAAAGAATTACGGGCACTGAGATGCAGTGATGTATCGCCTTAGAGAACTCGAGCATATAAATTCTCCCGTTATTTCGCCGTGGCTATGCTACGTCAGAATAAATGGTACGACGTTGCGGATGTTTTTCTAAACATTTTTCTAATGGACTGTGATAATTAACAACCACTTTGGTGCCAGAGACGGGAAGATAAAGAGTACAAAACAGATACGTGTATGCGCCGCGTTTCCAAACAGCCAGCGTTTAGATGTTTTTGCCTACATCCTCGTCTGCGTGGGTATTGTTGACTAGCTAGAATTAACTCTGCAACCCTGGCATCCTCTGCAATACGTACATGTTAGCGACGTATCCGGAATAGTTACTAACGCGTATATATAACGTACTTACTTGGGAAAACTAGACGAGAACCCAGAGTTTTTGCAATTACTTCCCTTTGCTTGTAGGATGCTAATAATACCAGATGTAAATAGTATACCTAGTATTTTCAGTGTACTAAATATTAGTAGTAATGCCGTAATATTCTCTCATAAGAATCTTATACGACATTATTAATCGTTTGTTATCCAATGATATTTTCCCTTCAGATTTAAGTCCTTCAGAAGCAAGGAATTCCCATAAGAAAAAGTCGTGACGGGGCGAGGTTTTAAAACTTGTTTTTTACATTTACACCTGTATCTGTCTAACATTCAAAAATAGCCTTGTAAAAGTAAAAAAAAAGAGTAATTTTTTACATTTATATTTTTATATATTTTATTTTATCTTTTAAGCAAAATCATATGGTACTATTTATATACCACTGCCCACATTTAACTATGTACTACCCAAACAGTAAATAGTTGTAAATAGTGAAACCTGAAAACAGGTTTTGAATTTTTCGAAACAAAGAGGTATTTCACATATGGAACGTATTCAGTCCGTCTCTCTCTTCCTCGACTGATGCGTACTCTCGCTTGTTAGAATTTCAATAATGTATGGTTTCTGCTCCCTTATAGAAGCAGTACTGGTATCTAAAGATTTTGGTCTTTTTTGATTTGTTGTTTGTTAGTATATTTCTTCTAAAATCTTTCATATTTGTCTTTGACAAGTTTAATTCTTTATATTGGACATAAACAACTGCAGCATCAACGAAATAAAAAAAGATGCTATGCCACCATTCTTTTGACTTCCTATCAGTCATGTAAAATTCATGGTCAGACAACAGATGGACAAAAAACGTTTTCAATTACACCATTGTTTTCTTTCGGAACATCTGTGACACCATCAGGATCATGAAAGTTTGTTAGAAGCTCAGGGATCACTATTTTTCTCTTGGGTTGACGGTACAACAGCCATACATGCATGCTATTATTTATATTTATCTAATTCTTTCATTTTAAAAACATATCATTAATCGGTGGTTCTAACATGTTGTTTAATATGACATCTTTATTTACATGAGAAAAGAAAAATAGTACTACTAGATACACAGAACTCAATTTAGTTTTTAAAGTTTGAGGAACATTGCTGATGGAAAAACTGCATCTGTTTTGCTACCGATGGGATTAGTAGTTTCAAAGTCGTAATATTTCTGCAACTATACAAAATATTTGTTAATGGTATACAGCAGATTGTTTTGAAAAATAGAATCTGTTTGAAAAAGTTTACTGTTAGTTTGTTTACTAGACAAGTGATTTTTGAAAAAAGAACTAAGCAATTTTCGTAGTCTCTAATATTGGTATATATTCAAAACATTTAATAAGATTTTGTTCAATACCTACATTTTCGCTTATAAACATTGTCAGTACTAATCCAAGTGGTATTTCTTTCGGTATAGCAGATGAGGCACGTTATTACTTAAGACACTGACGACATTCCACTTTAAAATTTTCATGATTCATATCACCACGGTAATATAAGTTTTTACTCTTGGATGAAAAATACCAGTTCTGTTCCTTGTATAGATCCATCACTATTTCCAGCATGTAAAACTATACTTTTTAATACCTCTCACAACGATGTACTGCAACCACAAAAAATTCTCTTTCTTTAAGAACACTATTGAGAGTGTGTAAAGTGATATGTTGCTTTACTTATGTAAATGATACTTGCATATGCTCACTGTTTTTATACATGCCATAAATAGTACATTGGGTAAAATCATCAATTTTCATGACAGCTTTATCTCGTACGCGTTTTCTTTTTTGAGCTAGTAGGTGCAATTCCTTGTTTGGACATTGACGAAATTTTGCTAATAGTTGCGACATTAATATTAAGCACTGGCTATTCTCTAAAAAGTAAGTATTGTTAATATAAAACATTGGAAATATTTGGCACATATACCTACCGCACACAAGATAACGGCAATAATGGCCCATTGTTGTCGCGTGCGGCTTCAAAATACGCAACTAGCAAAACTATTAACTCCTTTGACTGTTTACACAATGGTTTCGGGCTGTTTTAGTTGTAATAACTGATTTAAAACAGATATATACTAAGTATAGATGTAAATTTTAAAACACGACTGAAAACGCAAAATATAACATTTTGACTGTTGACCGAGTTGACAGCATGAGAGATAGCGTAAGCATGCAATTTTATTGGCAGTGAGCACCAACATTGTACCATATATTTATTCGAATTAGAAAAAGTTATATATATAGTTGGTTGGTTATTTTAATTGTTTGCTATTACATGGCCCGAAATTGTTAGTAATGACGTGTCTCGTCTGTTATCATAAATATAGTATATTACTGTACGTTAACAAATTTTGTCCATTTTATGTGCTATCATATTTATTAAACTCCCTTTTTATTTTTCTTGCTGGTTTTCAATTATATCTTTTCGGGTAACATCAGTACTAGACTTTATAACTTCAGTTACTTCTGTGTACTTTTGAAATATTTAAACACATAATTTCAGAAAAAATGAATTTGCTGCAGTAGGACATCAATTCGCTATCCAATGCTTTCTTATAACTTTTATTACTAATCTCACCACTATTGAATTGAATTTCAATATTTGTTGATGAAGGTTCAACAGCAATGAATAACATTTTCGAAAGCAAGACTATCTAAGCGTATATTCAGATGCTTTATTCATATACACTTGTTGACAACCTCCGAAGCATCACTTCAAACTTAAACTATTTTAATGTGAACAATATTACAATGTCTATCTTAAAAAGGTATGTTTGCACAAACTCCCAAAATTATTTTAGATTGGCTTGGTATTTCAGACTAAAAAGCCAGTGTATAGAAAGGTACTCAAATGCCTTACACATATTACACTCTTTAGGTAGTTGTAAAAATTCTCCATCCAAAAAAATATTGTACTTCATGATAGATACATTTTTCATGGACACCTTGGCTGATTATTATAGTTTGCTTCAACGTCCTGCTTTGCTTAAGTTAGAGGTGTATTAGCTAAAAAATATATGCATATGAAGTCAATCTTGAAAATTTAAGCACGTACCGTCTCCAAAACGATAATGTCCTCCTCTTTGACAGATTTTCAGCATATATAAAATTGCTAATATCGACTCTGTCTTTGAAATCCCACTCTGTAATAAATAAACAAAAAACAAACAGAATATAAAAATTAAATTTAACTTGTGAATAATAATAATCTAATAATTATTTCAAAACACAATATCGAAATATGGAATGAAATATGCAATAAATCAATTGTCAATATAGACTTGGAAAGTACCGTTCTTGTGCTTCCTGCTACCCCAGAAATGCTTACCACCCGTCGAAAATGGGTAAAAGGCGCAGTATTAAAAATAATGCTACATATTTCAAGATTTTCAAAACCTAAGAAACAAAATAGGTATAGGGTAACCACATGGAACACATCATAAAATTTTCTCGGGTATCCAAAAATCAGATAATAATTGGGTGTTCCACTTAAAATAAGGAAATAAATGGCGACCTCCGGTATAATCGGGAGTGGTACGATCTTGAAAATAATAATAAAATAAAAATTGAGAATCCTAAGTTTTTTCTAATCACGGAAACTTCTAACGAACGGCTATCGTGAGAAACCCTGTATGTGCATATATTGGATTACTCCTAACTGCATACAACAAGTCTCGTTATATAAATCAGCTATTTTTTTCTTTTGTCAAATAATCACAAACTATTACGATTTTATAAGCCTTTTCCTAAAATATATTTCGTTTTTTTTAGTTGGTTACGAGTACTGCGAACATTTGAACACTAGGATTTTAAATAGTAAACAAATAAAAGCACAAACCAACGTAAAAATGAAGGATTTCGTTTTACCACAAACGCAAATTGGTTTTCATATAAGTTCCTGCTTCATATAAAATATTAGGCCTTGTGTTTTCTATAATATCAATTTTAAGTAGTTTTTCAGTGCGATTATATTATTATATTATGTTATCACAGAATTTATGCTCGCCAAATCTTCTAGAAACGAAAGCATAGAATATGTAGAGTTTGAACTTATATCACATATTACCATGCACATATTTGAAAGAATAATGGAAATGGAGAGATAATTGTAATTATGTAAATCTTTATATTAATACACTTGCTCACCACCTACAGCTCAATCACACCACAAACAAAGCCAATGTTACAATGGCTCTGTGTTGATGCGACGACAGATATGTACTGCTTCTTTCCTAGGTTTTATAAATGCACGATTCACGGGATGGCTTGTAAAGTTTTTTCATAAATCTTATTGTAACAGAGTATAGAAATATAAGAACGGTTAAAAATCTTGGGTTTAATATAAGGAAAATGCATTTGAAATGAAAAAAGTAGCTAGTTGTGATAACTACAGGGTGAACCACGATGGAAATAAAGAAAAAAAGCAAATATTGCAATATGCTACAACAGACAATCTTAATTATTTAGCATTACGTCACACGAAACACAACCTAAATTTTTTGAATGGAATATATATTTTTTCGTGCCTTTATTGAAAGAGGCTGTAATTCGGAATACATTATATATTTTACATTAATTTTTGATGTAGAAATTTTTTCCTTAAATTCGTTTAAAATCCAAATATTTTAATTCCCGCTGTTTAAAGCATTCTACTTGGTTTACACATTTTTTACGCAAAATTTGTGTAGTCGCACTACCAACCTTAGCTAAATGAAACCCCCATAATAATATAGTGAAATAGAGCCCCTGAGAAGCATGCAACCATACACACCTCCATGATACTTATTACCTAATACATATAAATGTTTAAGTTTTCTAGAACAAGTGTTATAGTCGGGAAGATTGAAAAAATGCTGTCAAAAAGATTAAAAGTACCTGTATTTTATACAAAATATTTACAGTGTATTGCGAATTATTTATAACTGCTTTTGAATATGAAATTATATACAAGCCACACTTTTTGAAGATATAGATTTTAAAAGTCTTAAAAATTATTACACATAAAAGAAATGTATTTTGGGGCCAATTTTCTTTTTGGAATTTAAATTGTACTATTTTCGTGCATAGCTGTGAACAAAAAGTCTTGCTTTCTACTGAGTATATAATTTTAGACGTGTCAGTGCTTTTTATAAACTTTACACGTTATACCGAATACCGGTCACTAATCAATGTTTCCGGTACCATTCAATTTTGCTTTTAGTATTTTATGTCTGGCGCATTCATCGGCTAATTAATTGTAAATCCGATGAAAATTAAACAATGACGCTCTTGAAGCTCGGATATCAGATGGAATTGCTGCGTATAAAATAATTTATTACAAATGAAAATTGCTTTGGTTTTCCTGTTGGAAAAGAATCATTTTTAAATATAAACAATAATGTTTTAAAAAACATTACAGAATAAAACTAGTATTTTTGTGTATTAAGGTATGGATATATCTTTTACAAACGAATAAAGAGTTGGTTTTTACGCATTCCGAAATCTACTAATATTTACTCGAATTCTATATGTACCAATTTCTTTTATCATAGCGTGCCAACACTGCGACAGCAACATTTCATTATAGTTAAAAATCACGTCTCACTGCGCAATTAAACATGCCATAATGTTAGTACCTTGCAAAATATATCCAAAGTAATAAATTTGATTAGGCAAAAAGATATTGTAGGATCTAGTTTATTCAAAAAATTGCTTCTACTTATTTTAATTATCATCTAATAACGCATTCTATCCTTTTTGATGTCAGAAAAAGAAGGTACAATACACGTGAAAATTATTACAGAAATTAAATTAACACCACTGACTATAATATATAGTATATCTACAAATTTTAATACAAATAACTTTGTAAGGCTGTTGAACAGACACTTCTGTGCGGATTTTAAATAATCATTGGAAAAATATGACATTTTACTTCTGCCTTTTTTTTGTCATTATGTAACTTGTAGGTGTCTAGTCGATGTTTTTATTGCTTTGTTTGTCGGGTATTCAAAAGTAGCTTTAGAAATATCTAATTTACGGATCACTGTGTGCGATTCTTGAAAATTTAGTTTTTAAAACTTCATTGCAATTTTCACGTCTCCCCTCTGTCCCTACATATTGCACTAGAAAATTTCAAAACTTTGCATGTACACTGAATTGCAGTGGATATTTGAAACAAAAATAACTTGTTACTTTGTTTTGTTCTTTTGTTTTTTTAAGATCTTACTGAATTTATTTATATATATTTCAAACTATTATAAACCAAAGAAAAAACATATCCATTTTATATAAATAATAAATAGAATGCAATTCTTTTGTTTTTTAATATCCTTTGTTTGTCACCATATATTCAATGGTGAAATATTTAACAGATTTTCTATTAATTATTATAATTTGTGACTTAAATTCTATTGTTTTACAATGCGTTTAGAAGTGGTCGGAGTTAGACATAATGCGTTGGTTAAATGATGGTTTAAAACAACAAGAAATTGCTAATCGGTGGAATGTATCCAAAAGTGTGGTTAATAGAGCATGAAACCGACAAAGAAGTATGAGGGAGGGAGAGAAAGAGCTATCTATTGCTCGAAGGAGCGCTACTTTCACAGCATCTAGATTTAATAGCTTCTTCCGACAAGCTACAGGAAGAATAATTTCTGGACAAACAGCAAGGAATATGATATATAGTAGCAATCTACGGGAAAGAAGATCCACTACTTACTAGAGAGCCGCGAACACTAAGAAATGGTTGGGCTATCGAATACAGGAATACAGGAATTAAAACCTGCAAAGATGGAGATTATGTTTTTTCACCGATGAGTCCAGATTTCACTTGTATAATTCCGATGGTCGAATTTCGACGTTGAAAGTACGACGAAAATTTCATGACATCAGCAACTTATTTCGGTGGAGAATCAGTTTGCGTTTGGGAAGGCATTTGTTTTGATGGGCCTACAAATTTGAGCTTTGTATATTCAGGATGTTTTTGCATGCTGTCCCTATTAATATTAATCTTACAAGGGAAGTTAATTTAAGTGTTAATTAACATTCTTAACGCTTCTTCAAGGGCCATTCCAAAATAACGTATATTTCAAATTTGAAAACAAGTTAAGTATCATGTTTTGGTTGGCCTTAGAATTATTATATGATTCAACATACGACTTTGGACATACCTAGTAGCTCTGTGTGTTAAACAATATACATACGCCATTCACCAATCCCAAGACAACAGCCACTGACAAAAAATAAAATTTGAAAGACATGTTTGCTCCTTTTAAAGTATTAAATGTTTTATTATAAACAATGGATTTTAAAGGTGTTACGTTTACCTGTTAAAGTATTTGTTTAATTTCAATGAAAATATGTGTGTGCATCTGTTTCCATCTTCTGTTATAATTATTTATACAGAAACGTAGCATACATGCTATAATACTATTCTACTCGATTCCAATTTCATGCAAGAATTTAATTATAACATTCTTCGTAATTAAGCCAGTGTGGGAATTCCTTCTATTTAGTTACGGCGAACGGGTGAATAATTACCGTTCTCGCTAACGTCAAGAAAACCTAGAAAATGACTAACACGTTGGGTAACTATCTAAAATACAACTAAAAAGGGACCACGTTATGCAAGTAAAAATACCGCAACAGTATTATTTTGAATAACACATCAGACCAGTCGCCGAAATATCTAAGCTGCTTTACTGCTCAAATAAACCCGTAAACAATGTAAAACAAGCAGATAAAGCAGGTGTTATTCAATATAGCAGACAACATAAAACATAACTAATTCGGATGAGAGTATCTGATTAAAGATACTCTAATCACGGAGATTGTCGAATTATATCGCTATAACGACCTCTACAGAATTATGCAGTCTACTCCATAGAATCTGCGAGGGTAGCATTCTTCGACTTCGAGGCCAGCACACCCAAGGCAATTAATATATTAATATATATTAATATATTAATTGATATAATATATATTAATTAATGTATTAATATATATTATATATATATTAATGATTAATGATATAATATATTAATTAATATATTAATATATATTAATATATTAATTGCCTTGGGTGTGCTGGCCTCGAAGTCGAAGAATGCTA
>LR737432.1:678790-723864 GCA_902655005.2 Marronus borbonicus
GTACTGATGAGCTGTGATACAGCGAAACGCGTATACACATAGTGGTTAGTGGTAGCTGGTTCATTAAATATATTCATTTATATTATATATAATAACATAAAACATTCCCGTGCTACCTTCTATGCAATAATAGGTCTATCTGCGCGTATTCTGATTTAAGCTGTATTATTTTATTACTTGTTTTAATGTATACACAATGCTGTTTAAAATAGGTTGAAGCGTTCCTGTTTCCTGCTTTGCCAACAACAAAACATATTCCTTAGATGAAGCAGTTCTTGATCTGTGGTGAGTTTGTTGTTACTTTTGCTTCATATTGTTTTGTGAAAGGTTATAAAACAAAAAAGACTGATTGAGAGAAGAACCATAACTGCAATAGTCGTTGTTTTGTGGTTTCTGGTCATAGAAGTATTAACAAGCACTGACTTGACTTGTGGGCACATGTACAGGCTAAATTAAAAGTTTTTTATCGTTATACATTTTACAAAAAAAGAAGAAATTCTTGTCGACATAACTGATGTAAAAAGATTTGTTTTCGCTCAATTATTTCTTATATGCTATAATGTCACTCAACTTTTTTAAAATATATTATTACTCCTTTCCTACAGTTAGATATAAAGGTGACGATTATTTAGTCCTTATGCACTAATTTTCTCCGCTCTTCTCTGCCCTTTGCCAACTTGTTTGCTTCGTTCGACACCATGTGTTTTTCTTTCAGAATATCCTATATTCCTCGTTTTCTTGGGTCCTTTTTTTGTTCTTGTTGTCACCGGACTCACCTCCCATATAGCTTTTACGGGTCTTTCTCCTTCCAGCCAAGTTGATACATCTTACTTTTAAGTTTCGGCATTTTTTGGAAACAATTACGCAATCCCATGATATTTTTATCTCGCCATAAAGAGGGTTCTGTATATATCAGCAAATGAGTTCTTGTTCAATTTTATTATAAAGTTTCAGAAATATTTAAACAAAACTATATTAATAAATTTGCGTAGTAATGAGCTTCTCACACTCACAGTCATTGTTGCGAAATATTTAGATACGCCTTATCCATCACTCGTCATTGCTATTCATTAGCCATTAAGTGGCTTTGTTATTTCTTATGATAGTTACATATGTATATTACTTGCATGTTTTTCTGTATGTCAAAGCTATATTACAATAAACTGCGACATGAACGGATGTGTATGTACGTTGCGCTGTTTAGCTCGGTAATATTTTGAACTGCTAGCACGTAGACTTTCTTAAGTACCAGTTGGATTATTCCCCGTAGACGGGTGTGACATTTGTACGTGTAAATTTTCCTGAAACTCAAACAATTGCTTTAAATTACTAATATAGTCATTTGATAATTTTAGACATGAATTTGCAGATTTATATTTCAAATTCAGTTATATGTCATTAAACTATATTTATTGAACCAGTAACGAGTGTGACGGGAGTTTTCCTCCAAATTCGCCAGTAGTAAGCGACGGCGACTGGGTAGCTGCTACCAGTTCGCCAAGACTTATTCAGTACGTTGTAATTGTGGTTGCTTTCCTGCATACTATTGAATAAGGGTTGGCCAAAAAAATTTGTCTAAATCTCACAATTCTTTATTAGCTTAAAAATGTTGCTACCGATTTCGCGCCATGCAAGACATACCTTCGGTCAGGAAAGAAAAGTTATCAATACAAATTGTCACAAACTAAAACTACACTACGCGCTTAAAATAAACTCAGGAAATACATTTTTGAATAAATAAAATTTCGTAAAAATTAGGGAATTTGGAGTATTTTAAATAAATTAGTGGCCAGCGAATTTGCAGAAAAACATGCCTTAAATTATGTATAATGTGCACTTTGTGAACATATTTTAAATTTCAATTCGATGATTGATTTTCTTTATTTGAGAAAGGAACATAACCTGTAACATATTTTTGAAATTGTCAGTTTATTAGAAAATTGCAAAATTTGTTAAAATTTATACCAATAAATTTTTGAAAATTGGACGTTTTATGTTACTGTGACGGGTATAACGAATTTGAAAATGGATTTTTAGAATAATAAGCTATTACTAAAGATGAAAATAAGGTTTATTTGATATCTGAAAGGATTCAAGGGAGGAGTAGGCTATTACCGCATAATATATTTTATTATTTCCGTTGTAGTAACTAAAAAAAATTGGTACATATTTTTAAAGTTGAAAGTAGAAATTTTACAAATTTAGGCGCGAAAATACGTGAAAGTGTATGGAATTTTCTGTATGTTTGAGATGATCTAAAGGGTCAACGCATATCCTTTTTAAATATTTTAACATTTTCAAGCAAAATCCGTTCAGTTTGCGTACATTTGAATTTTTTATTGCAAAGTTCCTTATAACCAATAGCAATTTTTACGTAATCAAGGAAATAAGCGCAATCGTAGTTCTTCAATGCCAATTTTTTCTTTCGTAGTTATGGAAATAATCAAATATAATCTTCTGTTTAATGCCAATTCTTCCTTTCGGGGAAGAAAACAATTTCCTTTGCAGATAAAACCGTCTGCAGCACTTACAAAATTCAATAATAATAATTTAAAAATAATGAAATTTGCATATTGGGAGCCGTACTGCATCATCTGCTTCAATTAAAACAAATTTCTAAATCTCAACATTAGTCTGATTGTCGGATATAAACTGTTTACGTTCCCACGCTTTAAGCTCCATTTCCAAAGCTTCTTTCATTCTGAATCTCCATATTAGAAATTAAACGTTTCATTGACTTTGGCTTCAAAGAAATTTTCTGTTTATTCTTACATGTATTCGTTATCTTGTCATGGACGGATTTATATATTTAAATGACGTTTTTGTTTGACTCTGGAGCAGTTATTAAAATTTAAATTTCTAATCAAAATTCAATCACCTCGTTTGTACCGTAAACAGCGAACTACTCGGAAATGATTTCAGTAAGGTTTATGGAAAATTTTTTCAATTATAAATGAACTTTAGTGAACTTAGTGTTTACATATTGAAAAGTTTTCTGTCGTGAGCTTGTTTACCATCTACAACTTATCAAACTATTCAAAGCAATTTATTTAAAGCTTCTGCAAATATGATTTTAGAAACCTAATGTTGTCTTTTCTAGTATTGACTTGTAATTCTTGTTTAAGAAATTTTAGTAATTGTCATCTAAATTGGATACTGAGGAATATAAAAATACATAAAGCAAAGCCAATATTATCTTAAACAACACATAAGTATTATTTTAATCATGTTATCATATTATTTTAAGCATGTCAACGAGTTACTTTGTATTTACTGGTACAGAACATAATTTTTCTGCACTTTGTAAGTATATATTCACTGCCACCTAACAAGATCGATAATTTCAATGGAAATATTTGTATATTTACGCCTTTATAATGTTTATGTCAACTCGATGCACGAGCTTATGACATATCTGCATAAAACATATACTTAACAAATGAAATACGAACATTGTCTTTTAGCAAGCGTTTGCAAACAGCAACAAGCGAACAGTTTGCAAACAAAACAAAAACAGTACAAATGTTGAACTTCTCGGAATGTTTAATTTCCATTTGCCGATTCACACTTCATATGTGATACGGTGTTCATAGGGGTCCATATTTTGAATTGTATCAATGTAAAGTGTTGGTGTATTGGGCTGTATATTACTTTCATTCGCTAAATTTTATGCATATTTACACTGCTTTTATATTTCGTTATTATTACATATTCGTTAGATATCCTCGTTGACACTGAATGACAATACTAAACGAGAATGAAAATAACAACTGATCTTTTGTTTTTTAATAGATAATCATACGCTAATATAAATAAAACTAAATAATGCATAAGGTAGTTTTGGGTGATGACTTTTGCTGTAATATGTCCAAGCATCACTACCAAGTGTAGGATCTATAAAATCTGTAAATGAATGGTTGCATTTCTTTCTTCCATGTTTGGTATAATTTGTAATCTTTTTCTAAAAAACTTTGCTTTTTCTTTTGGATTTAAGCCTTTTTGTATTACTACATCTTATCTTATACGGAATTAAAAAAGACTAGTATATCGACATTGTTATAGAAGTGATGCGATGTAATGTATCTTCCAACTACTGACTTCCTACTCTCTAGTAGGCGGGTCAAATTGAAATTTAATAGCTGCGAGGAGTTTACTGATATCACTGGATAAATGAATTCATAACGTCAATTTAATCTTAAATTGGAGACCTTAAGATGACTAGTCACAATAATAAAGGAGAAAATCTGCGTCTTAATATATTGTTGGTCTATACTGGATCAAAACGTTAATAACAAACGGGCGAAAATTTTGGCCGTGACTACATTAAGCAGAGTACTAAATATACTGTTTTATTAATGTGAACTAAGTTTTGTCAGTACTTTTCTGTATTTGCAGCAGCAACTCTTCTGATATTTGATCTACATCGTCTACAGCTCACGCTTTTTGTTGTAATGTAAAGTTTACGTTTTGTTTCTTGTGCACACTTGGTGTGAACTACTATACATCAATACTAAGAATGTTAGTTACTGTATTAGCACAATGAATAAATTTAGACTGAAGGATGAAAGGATGAAAATATTTTCATAATCTTGAAATCCCCAAGACCAATGCGGGACGCAAGTAAGTAGTAAGTAAATAACATTAAATTATTTAGGAACACTACTGACTCTATCGTAATGAGACAAAGAGAACAATATTTAATGGGGAACCATGAAAAACACCATTATTTTGATTACGATAGTGGTGTAGAATGTAGACGGAAAAAGTAAGTCTCTGTCACTACCGTACGTCTCTGTGTGAGGTAATAAAAAGAAGCTTTCACCATAATTTAAAGTGCCCTAACTTGCATAAATTTTTAAATAAAACCCTCCATCTTGGTTAGAAGAAATATCTTATCTAAGTATTTTAGGTTAAATCGTCAAGGATTCTCCAATTACTGCACAGACAATTATTAATGAAACACTATATTAACCAAGAGCTTTTGTTTTGTAAGTAAGTAGGTCTAATATGCATCGGTAAACTTATTTTCTAGAGTTTTAGAAACGAAGGCGAACTATTTGCTTTTGAGTATGGCGGAAAATGGACACAAACCTTTATCATTCATTGGAGTCGTGCAAAATTGGTTGTGAATGGTTTGCGTTCTGTTTCAAAATTGTGGTTTTGAAGCAATTCGAGTTTTGATGGTTTTGTTATTTCTTATTATCAATAAACTGATTATTTTTCTTCCTTTCTTTCTATAACAGTATGGGTATTAGGAACCACTGTTCTATGAAGAACACAGGTGATTTATTTTGTAATTTATTGTTACTCTAAGAAATTAAAATTAGCTTAACACTGATGTTGTTTAATATTATTTGAAGCGGTTTCTTTGGGCATATGCTAGCATTTCTAATGACATTTATCAATTAAAGTGTTCTGTTTAATGATACTATCAATAACAAAGATACTGTGCTATAATATACAATGTTGAGGAAGATCTACGGAGGAATTGTGGAAAATGATGTATAACAAAGTATAAATCACTTCATATGAGTTCAAAGAGTAAGCTACATAAGATTTGCTACACAGAAGGCACTACGAAGGCAGAAACAAAAAAAACAGATTTCCTGAAGAACTTTCAACATTCGAGTATATTTTTACTGCGATTTATATGTGGATTCTTTGAGTTTCGTAATCTAGTAGTAACTAACATAAAGACTTTTTTTTACTAAAATGCAAGTGATTCATAATAAATTTTGGATTTAACAGTTTCAGTTTTACTTACTTTTTGCTGCTCTTTAGATGATAGAATAATACTTGAAAACATACCGGTGTGAAGACAGCAGCCTAAGATAGCAGAGCCAATTCTTACGTAAACATTCGAACGTCCAGCGATGTCCGTAATAGCGGTATAATTTAAGATATATAGCTATTATTTTTTCTAAACAACTAAACAATTGCATTTACG
Organism: Marronus borbonicus; assembly: GCA_902655005.2. NCBI lineage: Eukaryota > Metazoa > Arthropoda > Insecta > Coleoptera > Scarabaeidae > Marronus > Marronus borbonicus. Next base: position 684,738 of record LR737432.1, read on the forward strand.
GTTGCCATGGAAAGGGGACGCCTTTCCTACACCTTGAAAATCGCTAATTGTAAATAACAGAATGCTAGGGGATAAGATTTAAGAATATCCCATATGCCAAGATTATACGTCCGGAGTTATTCGCCGGATCGCAATACATTCTGCCAGTTATATTTATAGACATTATAGGGAGTATATTCCCCGAATATTGTTAACCTGCCTAGGGTCTCTGCGGGTGAAATTTAATAAAATCGACAATACAAAAAATATATCTCCGACATTATTCATAGGACCATAATGCGCTTTGGCAGTGACATTTCTAGGCCTACAAGGAGTATATTCCCCCAAATATTGTTAACTTGCCGAGGGTCCCACACACACACACACACGGGAGCCCACGTAAAATCTTTTTCCTCTAAAAAATACAAATAAACATCCTTAAATTTAGGTAATTAACTGTTAATAATATAGTAAATTCTTTTGGTCACAATACCAAACAAAATTCGGTTTTAATATATGGTACTCGTTTTAGCGCTTGTCGGAGCGTCTACAGCGTGTGCACCCGCTCTTGTCGATGATTTCGCATGTAAATAACGTATTAACGCTGAGAGTTCGGCAGTGAGTTCGTTGTCGATATGTATGAAAGGCGAATTGAAGTGTTCAATTACGGGGTAATTGTTGGGCGTAAATTAAATCGTAGCTAAATTTGTGATGTCATTATAGTAGGGCGGAGCTCATTTAGCCATCCTAATGCGTTCGAATCAATTTTTAATTACTGCCGTTGTCATTTTTTTAATGCGGAATAGTATACAAATGCAATTAATCTGAATAGATACGTGGCCTGTTGTTGCAATGCAGGAGTAGTGAATAAATGTAACAAACATTAATCTCCGACCAATACGCGTTTATTATTCACCTTGCTTTTTGTTTTTATTAGAAAATACAGCCATAAAATCCATTTTAGTTATGAATAAATGAATTAGTAATACATGTGTAGATAGAGAAAGGTGAATATTCAGAGATAGGCTATCTATAAAAACGTATTCTGTGGGGATGGAAATGCTCCTAGGTACACTTTACAAACGTTCCAAACTGCTAACTACAACTTGGATTACCTGCAGCATATTTATTTCCTTATCATTTTATAATAAGCTCGCTTTTTAGTGCTACCGCTTTAGCAATAAGTATAGTATGAACGGTTATATTTTTAATGAGATCTAAGCATGTGTCGTTTGGTCTCACAAAGTTCAGTATCCGTAAACATGTGCAAAGTCCATCAATGTGGGTGATAATGTCCAAAAGTTCACGGAATATGGCATTCAATAAAATTTAAGATTTTGAATCACTTCCGTCGCCTTCAAAGTTGTTTCACCGATAGTGCAAACCTCGATTCCAGAACCCAACCTGAAATCGTGCATTAAGAAATCACAAACACAAGTAGACACTAATCGAAAATTGTTCACCAACAAAGAACGTTTCCATTTATAATTATGCCACGCGGCATTTCATTGTAATTCACACGTGTAATTCGAATTTTGAGAACCTCTGGATACCTCGTATATATGCTACCACTGATTTTGATTAAATTCGACCTCGAGTCGTCCACTTATAATCCTTCTTTAACTTTAAATTCCTTTTCTTTCATTCGACTGAGAAGTTACAGATTGCGTTGCATACTTCAAGAAAAAATATAGCACGAACAACTCTAATTGAATAAGTTTCCTTTTTTGAAGTAGCTCTTGTCGTTTAGTTCTTCGAATGTTTTGTAAATTACTTTTAGAAAGGCGGGCATTGCACATCAACCTTGTGTTAACATAAAATTTTAAACATTAATGAAAACTACTGCGACCTAAATCTTGACTAAAAATGTTTCGTGTTTGAGTAAACAGCATACAATGCTTAAAAAAAAAAACATTTATTCTCTTTGATTTGATCGGCAAATCTATTATTATGTATGTAAATGGTATTATTATTGGCAGTTTTAGAATTTGTTGATTGCTGCTTCAAAGGCGGAGAACTTTGTGCAACTACTGTTGTGTCAATCACTATCAAGTATACTATTAAATAAGCTTAGATTATTTGGCTTTTATCAATATATTGTAAAGTACTTATCATACCATACTAAAGGAACAACTAATCCGAATGAATGGCGTGGTTTCTGGGGAACTTCCAGTAAAATGTCCATATTAGGCTCAATTTTATTTTTGAGATATATAATGATTTTTCTAAAAATACAAATGTACATAAATTCTTCCTTTTCGCAGACGATGCCGCTTTGCTGCTTAAATCAAAAACGTTGTACAGTGCTTTGGACAAAAAGTTCTTAGGCTTGCGGATAAGCGAATGAAGGGTTGAGAGACATTGATGACTTAATTAATCCAAAATCAGTTAAATATTTAAGAGTTTAACTTGACCGTAAATTAAAGTGATACACATGGGGAATACGTAATTAATAAATTACTTCAAGCTACTTATTTGCTTAAAAATCTGGTGTTCGCCATTTCGGTTGATACCATGAGCAGCTTACTTTTCACTGCTTCATTATTTGATGTTTTATGACATTATACTTTGAGGGTACAGTATCTCGAGTCATAGAATTTTTGGTTTACAAAGCAAAACCATTCGTATTCCATATATGCCGTGAGGCTTTTTTTGAACACAGAATAACATTTCCTTGCCAATACATTTTAAGTGGTTTATTGCACATCAAAAGTAATATTAACAATTTCACAACTGTGACATTCCATAACTATGATACCAGATGCAAGGGCGAGTTGTGCACTAGATTTTTACGCTTGATTACTACTCAAAAGACTTCCTGATATCGAGGTGTAAAATTTTTCACTGTTCCTCAGGACATCCGGAACCTGAAGCCTACCGCGTTTAAAAAAATTATATAAAATAATAATAAATATGTTAAACATATTTATTATATTTAACATAACATATTTATTATATGTTAAAAAACATATAATAAATATGTCATATTTTGGTTCTATTCAGAAGAAAAATATTGGGTGTGTTGTAGCTAGTTGCGCTCCAGCCTCTCTATTTAATCAACGATATTTATACATTTTTGTTTTATATACACTGTGTTTGTTTATTTACTTGTTATTAAGGACGCGGAATGTCTTACGCTAACCATAAATAAATGAAATTTCGTTTTATTTACGTTCTACATGCAGAAAAATTGGTGTACTTCTGTCGCATTTTTGTCTTAGAAATGTTAAAAGGGTTGTCTGAAATCGAAGGTACGACAACTTTCTCAGTTTAGCGAATTAAATATAGATGTCAATTAGGTGAATATTTTTTTACAATTATTAGTAGTAAATTTTGCAATTGTTTTGGAGTTGTACTTGATGTTTCATTTTATTGTAACAAAAATTTGTGGTAGCTCCAAAACAATTTTGCCATTCTAATTAAAATGTAGTTCCTAATAGCACTGAGATTTGTAACCATTTTCGCTTTTAAAATTCTGTATATTGCGAATTATAGGACTATGAGATGTGCAAAACCGATATTGTATTCTATCTAGAATATACTTTAGTAATTCCAGAAATTCGGATTTCTTTTTATTCATTTAAATCCTTTGAATACTGTTTACAGTGTTTGTAGTTTTCACGTTCCACAGATACCGATTCACAAACATTCAGTTATCCTAAAGTTCACCTAACGCATACATATGTATGTACCTAATATCAATTGTCTCTCGCTTTGGTGAATTCCTTATGAGAGGTTTTACATAAAGCCAGAGGCGTCTCCGCGTTTGAAATTTTCATAGGTGTTTTCGACAGATTTAAACCCGTAAATCTTACACGTGAAAGTGCACGCAATGTTCCAAATCGACGTGTTTCTCCCAAAACGAAGAACGCGTCGTACCGCTTACAGACGCGTAAATCCGGTTTGCTTTGACACTTGCGGCGGAATATATTTGCCCCTTCGGCAGTAAACGTAAAATAGTGCGGGGTATTGACGAAATGACTGTACACTCTTCCTCATAAGTTCTATCATGCTCGTTGAATCTCACAGATGTTTCTTCAATTATTTCATTGGTTCGTTTATGATAAATCTGATACCATTTTTTTTTTTTTTTTTTTTTTTAAATCTGCTAACGTACTATCTTTTATAAGACTGATATAAGCTGTTGACTAATGTTTGCTAAACGTATTGCACCTGGTATTTTCTTAGAACAGAAACGTCCTCACCTAGAATCGAGATGCCGCAGCTACATTTTACCGGTACTCTGTACGTTGAGGATATCTCCAGGTTCATTGTTTTCATAACCGTGTGTCATATTCTAAACACACAACCAGTAAACGCAAAAACTGTTTGATCGCACGCACTACTCAGAGGAGTCATATTGAAAATCCTTGATTTACAAACGTCGTCGCCCTTAAAGCCTTTAAAGTTTGTCACATGACAAAAGACATCAATACATTCTATAAGTATGTGCAACAGTTCTTAATATCTTCGAAATGTTGCAACCTTTCTGTATGATATTTCTGGTTAAATGGCTTATTTTTTGGAGTTCTACAATCTGTTAATACAAATGCCTCAACTTTCAACATTTTGCTTATGTCCCATACAAATTTTTAAATGTATAACTTCACACTAGTTTGCCTAATGCGATAAAAGTCGAGTGCAAAAATGTATCCCGAGTTCCCTTTCGCATGCGAATGTGCTCTCCCTTCCTCAACAGCATCGTTCGATTACAGATAAAACATCTTGGGCACTCTTTTGATAAATGAAATATGCACGCAATCACCTACATACACATGTGCATGTACTATTTGATGTGAAATCGAGCGCCAAAATAAAATGTTTATCGATACACAAGGGAAACACGCAAGCGGAGATAAACACGCATAACTAAGGATGGAATTTTGTACTTAAAGCAGAGAAATACTCAACAGATTATCGTTCCTTTTTGTGTGAAGATAAATGTGAAAATTTCGTTTTAGATAAATTAGTTCTCTCTAAACAAATTCCTCTTTAATCCAATTTGGCTTAGCAATTATTTTGTTGATGTGGTAAACGTAGAACGAAAATTGAGCTAAGAAACGTTTTACCATTAGTTGTAAATCTGGAATTAACTTGAACAACGAATATAAAAAGGTCAATTCTAAAATAAGTTTCTTTTTATTATTTGTTGATAGCTGTAGTCATTTTCGAAATATTGACCTTTAAATTAACCGTGTTAAAATTGTTAACAAAATGTATGAAGCATTTGCAAAGTTCGTTTTTCTCTTTATTTGAGAATATATTAAAATGTATTTCATGCTGTTCTTCCCAGAAAAGCTAAATGATTTAGTCAGACATTTAGGATTTCCAAAAGATCTCTCTGAAATTCTAGAATCTACATTAAAAGAAAATTACTTGCTCCAGGAACCACGTTTTGTTGGTATTGTGATCGTGATAGTGAATTTGTAGAGTATTTTGGACGGCATGGACGATTTGTATATTGTAAAAAAGTTAATTCGTTTAATGCTTCCAAATATACACCCGCTGACTGGAGATTTTCATACACTCACAAAAAAAACCTGGGGGCTATTTTTTTGCATTACGACAACATTTATGCTTCTCTCTCTATGAAAGAGTTACGAAAGTCTTAAGTTGCCATGTAACGACCTAAAAATGTTAGGCCTACTTTTAGGTCAGTAATCTGGATTCACGAAATATCTTTGTTTTTTATGTGAGCGGGATAATAGAGCTAGAGACCAGCACTGTCGCAAAGTGTGGTAAAGAAAAATTGGTCAACGAAAGAGCATTTAACACCAGGCAATACGAATGTGCTGCCTGAAAGTCCGCTTAATACTGCAAAGTATTCCATATTAAACTCAAACGAAGCAATCTATTAAAGCATTAGATGAAACAGGGCGATGTTTCCAATTCCAGTGTGAAAAAGATTAGAGAAGGTATGTTTATTGGTCGAGCTTTTTTGTAAAAGAGAAAGATTTTCTGAGAAGATCAAGGAGTAGTTTATTATAAAAAAATGCCTCTTTATACGCATTAAATGATTTCTGTAAATTTTCCGTTGAAATGAAACTTTACGTGATACAACAAAACTAAATACGGATTTCGGAACAGTACTGTACTACCCGGGCTCAGTTATAAACCACACTTCACATTTAATAAGGTGTAAAAACGCAGGCTCTCTCTAAAGCCTATTTTATAAATACATTTAAAATATGTTGTTATTGCTGGGTTAGTTTTATTATTCGGTGAATCTGGTAGTACTGATCACCTTGTTTGCCGTGGTTCCACAACAAATTGTTGAATAGATACTTTAGAACTTTAACCTATAATTTTTTAAACTTCTAACTTTTTCTAGCTTTTGTTGATATGAATGAATTAATTTATTTTGTTCACATTTATTACATTTGTTATATATTGTTTTTAGTTCTTCATTTAGAAAAAAATATATGAATGTCTCCTATTTAAAATAGCAGTGCTAATTCATTACATTTGATTTTCTAAAATCTATAAAATTTCTTGTTTTTGTAATCTGGTGATTATGCACTTTGCAGATTTTATTACGATGTAAATTATGTGATTTAGTATCTCATTGAATACCTACATTACTATGTATTACATAATTTCCGCAGGCTTTATTTCTTGATCTATTGATTTGTATATTCATTGTGCGCCTTTCGGTAAATGCGCTTTTTGTCTTGCATAACCGACAGTTATAATTTCTACGTTATCTTTTCACTGTCATTTGTCAACACTGTAGACATGCAGTATGCGACTACTACGATTACATACAAAGTCACATATTCAAATTCATTGTATTACAGGTAGTTTTCTGATAGTTATTGATAGAGGCACGAACATTTTGTGATACACATTCAAGAACAAAGAATAATGCCGAGAAAGTGTATTCAAATCTATATTTAGACGAAAAAATGTTCATGGATTGTCATTTTAGAGTTAAAACAAATAGAGAAAAAAAAGGCCAACGTGTCGCGGCTTATAAAAATAGCGCATTTCCTGGGGGTTCAGATCTCCCATTCTAAATATATTTCAATTTCCTTTTGTGACGCAAAAGGGACCAACTTTCTAAGCTGACACATTAAACAACTTGACATCAATTCATTTTAATGTAACCTTTGGTAGGTACAAAATTGAAAATAATAGTCTAACTGTATACTTAAATAGTGATATATTGTTTCAGGCACATTCCCCACTATTGGGACCCTGCGATAGTAAACCCGTAAGTATTTATTCTCATTTATCATATTCTCAATCATCATCTATTTGCACTAGGCAAGGTAGAATTATTGTACCTTTTAGTTTAATTAAGAAGATAAGAAAACGAAAACAATTTCAACGAGTTCTTTAGAGTTTCGGTCTATCAAAGAATACACTACTATTTGGAGCTTCAAACGAGACACTTCTCTAATTTAATCCATTCTTTGCTATAGCTATTTTGCATTTTGTTTGCTAGACAAGTACCAGTTTGAAAGTCTAAACCAACGCGAACGGCGAAATATTGCAAAAGCTTCAAAGTTTGTACATAAATTATAGCTAAGTATGAGCTCGTTTTGTATTTTTTGAGTGCGAAATGTGCAAGTTGAAATTGAATTTATATCGGGTATGTTAACTTGAATTTCTCTTTTCTTTTTTGCGCTAAAATGCGTACTATGTAAAGTACAGTAAAACCATACTTGCCGCTTCGAAGGCAAAAATTGCCATAATCTTGTCCCGTACGTCTCGACACAAACATTGCTGAAAATAGTGATGCATTTGTGTGAAACAATTTCACCATAACTTCGAAGTATTATCTGTGACAGCAACATGTAACAAGAAACAAAAATCTGCGTTCGGGCTTCATAATTGTGTTAATAATCACTACAATATTTTTTCTACAGTATTGTACATTCTCTTTTCCGTATTGTAAATTTTTCGCAGCGCTAACGCAAATCTTTCAAGAGTATCCAGGTATATTACCCCAAATATTTGTAAGGCGCTTTTCAAATTGCTGCTGCGATTTGTTGCAATATATTCAGACTCTTGTATTCACCGCATCCCCCAGTGGCTCATTAAGATAATTATGGATTGTGCCATACCTTATTTACCAGGACCTCTTCCATTCTTTATTGTTAGCTGAATTATTTTAAAAACTTCATTTGTAAACAAAAGCTTGCTTAAAACCACCCAAGTTCAGATGCAATTGAGTGCTGCTGTAAGATTTCCACATAACCTTTTCGTTTTCTTAAATACTATTAATTTCATCAACTTTGTCGAATGAAATTTTCTCCTGAAGAAGCACAGAAATCCATTTACGTTTAAATCTCGGCGTATCAGATTCATCAGGCGTCGTTTCATCTGTGCGTCTTCAAGCAAGAGTATGCCTACATCTTTGGTTCATTGTAGTGCACATTCTATTTTTAACATCCCATTTGATTAACAGTCTTTTTGGCCTCCATTTCATTATATACTGTAATGATTTAAACGAGGGAAGATTCTAAAGAATTTAAGTTCAAATAAATATAAATTAACGAAGTTTAATGAGTATTAAAATTTGAAAATTGAAAAACTAACTTGCCTTCGCGACGCGTATTAATCATAGAACTTCAATATTACTTCGTATTAATGGCAGAAAATAAATGCTAAACTAGAAAATGGATACTCTTAATTTTAAAGATAGCATAATGCATGCGATGTAGGGGCACAACTGAAATCTCGATTGTATGCATGTGACACCGCCAACAATTGTACCGTCTTAAATTTTACCAACGAACACAACTTTAGTAAGAGAGATAATGAATGCAATATTACGACTGAATTTATTCTTAATATTGTTGTAGGAAAGTATAGCATTAAATGTGATTCGTTCCATCGTAATCTTCATTGACTGGACTTATATTTATCTATTAACACCCTCGTCATCTAGATGGTGAGCTACAAAAGTCTTGTAGACACTGAGAAAGAAGTCAGAGGAAATTCAGTGTTGAACGAGTGGACATGGGTAGTTAGCTAGACGCACTATATATGGCGCTAATGGCAGCTACGTTCGATGCTATAAATTGTAACATTGCAATACGTGTTGTGTTAGAGAGGTGGAGTATAGTTATGGTAGATGTGGGCTATGGCACTATATATTACAAGTACGTTTTGTGCTTTAGAAGCACGGCGGACGTCATCTCGTCATTTAGATAGAGTATGGTTAGAGAGCTGGTGACAATTTATAGGTACATGATTTCATCGTCGTTGGCAGTAATATGCAATATAGTTTACATCTATGTGATTAAAAGAAAATGAAAACTGAGCCTAGATAGCGCGATTTTTTTTTATAAATTTTGAAATTCCAAAAAAAGCAACTGTCGCGCAAAAGGCGTATGGAAGGCAGACGCCTAGATTGCTGATTTTTTTGAATAATGACAAACATGAAAAAACATATATTATTTCATCGTCTTCTTTGTTGTTACTTTTATCTTCAATAGTGTCTCTAAAAGCATATAAAAATTAATGTAATATAAAAAGATGTAGACATGAACATTTCTGATGAAATGTATAATTCCAATAACAAATATCCGGATCTTCTATTTTAAATTTAATACAATATTTTCCGAAATTATAAAAGCATTACAATGTTCGTTACCAACTATACAAAAAAGGAGTCCTGATTGTCCGACTCGTCAACGCACAGCCGAAATTATTGAACTTTAACCACTAAGGGTGTAAGACAGGTGAAGTTCGTTAAGGAGTCTCGTAATTTTTTAATTAAGAAGGATGAAATTTGCTGCTTCTGATTAAAATCAAGGAAATACTATCGAATTTCGGAACCTACTCATGCAAAATTGTCTACCCCGAATTTAACCCACGTAAGGATTGGTTTTTAAAAAATTATGAAACATGTTTTTTCCTGACCGTGCGCTTGTAAGGCGACCTTTCGTGTTATAGATTTTAAGTAATTGAGAATTCCGATACAAAATTTCACCACCCTTAATTGTCCAAAAACTCTTAAATAGTATTGTTTTATTCCTAACTAAAAGCCTAAATAACAATTTCCATGTTTCTAACTTCAAAAATTGACACTTTTGTCATCCTCTATTATAGTCTTTGAAAGAGTGAATTTCCAAAAAACGACAGAAACACGGAGGTAATCTACGTTTTCTGAAAGTTAACTACATGAGTTAAAATTAAATGTCCATCCTAAGTCCCTTGCAGAATTTTGATGAAGATAACACCTTCTAATCCGTTTGTCAGGAAATTTGTTGCTAGTGAATTACAAAATGTCTGCCGTCCAAACATCAGCATTGAAATTGTCTCCCTTTTTTATTTTTATGCTTTTCATAATTATTAAATTCAATAGACTTAAAGGCAGACACGATGAAATAATTCCGTATTTATTAAAAAAAAAAAATATTGCAGTTTTTAAAAACAACCCTATCTAGACGGCAAACGTAAAGTTTCTTGCCTTTATAACATAATTAGCGTAATCTGATTGACGATGAAATACTTTTGTATTATAATAATTATTATTCTTAAACGCTGTTGGAACAACGTCTGCTACTTACATTAACTTATTTTTGGAGTTAAGCTTATTTAATATAATAAGGCAGACGTTGACGGCACAAGTTTCACAAGTTCTTATTTTATATTGCAGCTGTATATTAAAGGCAGAAAGTGTTCATATCGTTTATTTTGCTCAGTTCTTTACTTTCAACAGCTTTTGCCAGACGATGAAATTAAAAAAAATTACCGCCACCAACTTCCTGACTATAAAGGAATATACATTCAGACAACTCAAAGTACTCAAAATTTAAATTACTTACTTGTAGCACTAAGGGGACTACACGAGACTATACGAGAAAAATACCTAAATAACATTGTTTCACATGAAAACAATCTTATTTTTTCCTGATCAAATGTACACTCGAAACCTTTATATTTTCTTAAAACATTTATTTGCCTTTAAAAGTAAAACATCACAATAAATTCGTACAAGAGTGTTACTCTTATCTTTAGATAACTTTATATAAAGTTATCTATAGATCACGACATCGAACTTGGGAAAAGAAACGGTCGTATCTGTCGAAAGAGAGAAACAAAGTAGAAAAACGTGATTTTAACGCGGCCAAGCGCTTTGGAAATGAGATTCTAAAAAATTATCAACGGCTTTAGCGTTAAAATTATAGCGCGAGGCGCCATGCTCGGAGCAGGAAGTGAAGAACTCGATATTATTTATGGAATTTTAAGAATGTTTTTAATGGTATACAACAGACAGATCTTACTAAATCTAGTACTAAAGTTGTATAAAATTTATATGCGTAACTTTTTCTAATACTGGTTCTTATATGTGATTCGACGTCTAAACAGGTTGAATGCGCCATATATCCCACTTGTAACGAAGTGTCTGGAATTTTCACTAGTCCATAGGAAATGAATAATAATTTGTCTGTTTAATATATTATTGAGTGTAATTATTTAACATATAGTGAGATTACCGTAACGCCTAGAACAATTAGCAACATGTAGCATTGCCTCCTATTTGGTTTTTTTGATCGAATGATATTACTATAAAATGTCTTCAGTTATCTTTTCGCAAATTTTGCGGATTACTACAGCATTTCATGTATGTATTACCTTCAAGGTGATTACTTTGTGTTTGTTTGTCATAACAAGGGATGCGAAATTAGTATTATTAGAGTGATTTACTTTAGGACTCCATAACTTATTTCCCTCGCAATTATCGATTTCATAAAAAAAAAACAAGATTGTTGATGCAAGTAGTAGTACTACTTGGAAAATTATGTCGCAAGCTAAAGAATGCAATAAATATACAGTAGTAATGTTGAGAAAATTTGCACCCAAGAAGTTAAATGAGAAAATCAGAAAATAATTGCAGGTGTTCGTAATATATTCTGTGTATAAGTAGAGATTAGTAGTCTTATGTTGCAAGATAAAATATCCCTTACAGTACATTGGCAATTTCTAAGTATGTAAAATATTATGAAATCTCTTCATAAGCATAAGAATATAATCAGTGCTGTTAGTATTTATCAAAAGAAGTAACAACTTTCTGATTATACAACTAATTAACCATGACTGTGGTCAACCCAAAGAAAAAAAAATAAAAATAGTAAAGTATAGCAAAATTTACGTTTTGTATTTCTTCCAAATCCACTTAACTAATTTTTGTAAAACCCTAATTTCTTTAGATTATTATTATTATCCACCTATTTAATTCAGAAACATTTACGATTTATAGATTTCATGTTGTCAAAAATTACCTAAAAATTGGATTTACATTGAGTGATTGGAATCGTCTCGTAGATTGGTATAGGATTCCTAAGATGAGAATATGCTGTATCAAATGTTATTTATATTAACTTGTTCTGATCTAATTCTTAGAATCCTAAAAGGGACGTTAATACTGCGCTAGTTGCCTGGAAGGAACTGCGTTTACATGTTGGTACTAATGAGAGCAAGAAACTGAAGAAATTATAATAGCTACAATGCTACGGATGGAATTAGGACTAGTCCAAAGTTGTCTAAAATCTAAGAACAATGAGAAAGTATTTCGGAGGCACATCTTCAAGTGCATATATGGAATCTAAATAACGTTACTTAATGTAATTTTGTTGGATGCTCACTGCACCAAAGGAGAAACAGCCACTGGCTACATACACTAAACTTTTCATATTGTGTTATCCATTCTCTCACAAGTGATTGTTACTGTGTTTTTGTCTTTTTGCTCGTGAACTATTTTCCAATTTCAAATTGTATTCGCTTTCTTTATATAAATGTACATTGAACACATTACACATACATTGAACACTTGATCGACGAAAGTTGTAATTATTTGACAGATACAAAAAAGTATCAATAGTTTTAAATTAACTGGCGCTGATAGAACTAGTGTACTACTAGTGTTACACCATTCTTCGAACAAGCCCGTCTCGCGTAAAATTCGCGTATATTTCGCCTTCATAGACAAAAAGTCCATTCATTCTAAGTGAATTGTTGCCACATCTACTAAGTAAAATGAATTTGAGGAGCTCTAGGATTAGTTTACAAGGATTATTTCTCGGTCACTAATTATGGTTTCTTCTGTTAAACATTCCATAGTTAGGAAAGTTTGCCTTTTCGTTTCATATATTTCGGCAATTATTGGCATTCTGTAGTCGACAATAGCAAAAACGATTCTTTTCTTTCAGAATCTCCTGGTAATAATGTTTGAGCATGTCTGTACTTAAGGGGAATGAATGTATATTTTTTCAGTATTCTGTGAAGTGTATTCGTCTTCATTCGTTTCCTAGCAAAATAGTTTTATTATTTCTAAACGTTCGCTAAAGTTTCAATATCTAGATCCGGTGGAGCAGGAAGTTGGTATAACTGCTCGTAATATTCTTTTACTCACATCGAGGAAGTTTCTAACATATCACATTTATCACTGTGAGAAAACATTAAAAATTACACAGTTGTGGTATTTGCAACATATTATGACAACTAAACGTTTGATATAAATTATTATCATTTCAGCATCATCCATAACAACCTAAGTTAGTTTCGCATTAGTTTCAGGCCCTTATAACGCCGTTATTTTTTATCTTATCGAAAAGCTCATCATAATCGATTTTATTCTAAATTCCAATATCTCTTGCAAAAAAAATTAAAAAAATATTTTTTCTGCAAACTCAAAAACGCGATGTTCAATTGTTTTTCCGATTTCACTATTGTACTGGGGCAAAAATGCTACCAGTTTGGTAATTTGAGCCCTGACGTTGTTTCAAAAATAAAAAAGTTAGTAGTGCCCACTTAACTTACATTGTATATTCTAAGTAAATAGTTTCTATTCTAATTTTCTCATCGCAACCTCTATATAATTCAGCGCGTAACTAATTTGCATGTTTCATTATGTTTCGTTAAATCAATTTAATCAAGCTATTTTGACCGACAGAGTGAAGAATTGAACAAATTATTTTTCTTATTAGAATTTATAATTGAAGGTGTTACAGAGGTTTACGCAATTCTTGCTTCTGATATATTTTTTTTTATTGTAATGAATCTTTTAAGACTTTTGGTTTGAGATATTTACACCCTTAAATATATTCTTCAAATCAAGCCGCCTCAAATGGTGAACATTGATTGCTAAAAACGACATATAATGAAACACGGAAGAAGTTTTTGCAAAATTTCAAAAATAAAGTACTTTTAAGAATACCATAGTCTCGATATGAGATTTCGCAATATTTGCTTTGCATTAATTATCTTAAATATAAGACGTGGTCAATACAAATCGTGTATGTATTTGATTTCGAAAGAATATGTTGCAACTAAGTTTATATTATTTACTTGATTTAAAAAAATCATAAACTTCGTTTAGAACTTTTATATTTAGCAGTACGCTATACTTCTGCTAACATTATTTTACACTCAAATTGCACTCAAATAGCATGCTTAAAAAATGGATAACAGAAAATAAATAATAAAAGTAAGCAACCTATATTTACATTTCATTACATTACCTTGAAATATCTGGCCAATGCTTTTTGATATAGTTATATTGTTGCATCTTTTATTAAATAATCTGTTTATTTATTATTTATATTAAAGGGTACTATATTTCTCATAGCTGCTATTTTCTTTTTGAGTGCATATTCTGGGGATATCTTTTCTGATATACTGAACGAAAAGGGTACTTAAATGTATGTTAATGTAACAATTTTTCTATTCAAAATTGGTCGGGACGAGTTTATCATCATAATAAATGTCTATTTATTATATCGATGAGGGTATACCTTCATATATACACTTTATACAATAACGGATTTATTGATATAAAGAATACATTTATTAATGTCATGAAAGGTCCATAAACTTTATTTCGTTTCTTACAAAGTAAATTAATAAATGAGTGTTTATTATGCTGATAAACAGATTTCAATTTGATTAAATTATTATACTAACTAAATTTTGTTTCGATGAACCACTGTGATAAATTTGTTAGCTAGTACAATAATTTTTTGTAGTTTTAACAAAAGGAAGTCAACGAACAGGATTTATTGAATTACTTACTTACATATACTGAAACTACTGAATAATCTTTTTAACTAATTATTTTTTGAGTGTACTAGGTGCTACAGAGATTTTTTAAATTCGACGATATTCAAAGTGGTTTCATAAAATTAATTGACTTAATATGTCACTTGTGCAAACTTTCCACTACTTCATTTATACTAATTGTAAGATCAAACTTGTATTTATATTATTTATTGTAAATAAAATTAATAATAAAGGAAATTCCAAGAATAGTAATGTATTTTTCCCCACTTTATAAATAAAGGAACTTGCAGCATTGAAGACTACGGAATCTAACGGGAGTAGTTTGAAAAGTTTTCAACCTAATACAAAAACAAGTATTCGTTTTGTCGAATTCAGTTTTATTTCTCAACGTAATCTTTTTGTGAGTTTATACATTTTTCCCAGCGAGAAGATGCACGGCGCTCTGTACGGCTCCGCGCGTTATTGCGGTCAAGTTTATTCATGCACGCTTAGTTTACTACACGTGGTCGAGGCAGTTTTGTTGGCGCGTCCGAAGAGACGGTAGTTTCGATTGACCTGCTCGCGAATTCGCGTTCTTTGTCCGTGTACGTTCTCATCGGTTTCTCCGGTTAAAACCGTCGCGCATTCGGCGTTTAAGAAAACATGAGCATAGACATTAATACGACAATCTCGCAACTGTAATCTCGGATTACTTGGCACATTTTTCCTGGTAGACGTTTAAATGTTTGATAAGTTCCTCTATCTCGAATACTAACCGAAACTTGCTGGATCCAAGGGGCGCTTTAAGTTTTAAATGCTATCGGTGGACAGTCGAACTATGGGTTGCGACGCAAAGAAAGACAGCAATGGCTTCCGCTCAACGGAAAGCAGAAACAGGGTAAGAGATGTTTGTAATGTTTTAGGCTCTAGACGGTACCGTAAAGCTTCCCTACGGTAACTTGAGGAATTATGATGGCTGCGCGTGAAACTTTTGTTTCTATTTAAGACGCCTTGCGTCATGAGAGTTTCCACGCAACGCTACTGTGCTGCTCAAGAGACGCGCTTCTATTTTTAGACGAGCGTTTTATATTCGCTGATGTTGGTCGTCACACATGTGCTTTTTCAATAAGTCAGGTTCGGGATCTGAAGATATAAAAAAAAACTGCTATCATAACGTGCCATTTGGCGCTTTTTTCTTGACTGATTCAGTTTTGTGTATGTGAATGATTTGAGAATTAAATTAAGAACTAATAACTTTTTTTTCGTCAAAGAAATTTGTAAAAACCTTAATTATTATTTCCGATGTTACCCAAGAATTGATTTTGTTGCTCCAGCGGTTTCCAAGAAAACGGTGGCTATGCTAACTTATTACTAAGTTAGCGCAGCCACCCATCGTAACTTTTGATGGACTACAGATATCGATGTAAACTAACAGGCATACTTTGTTGCTAATTTGATCCTAATTTGTTACCCAAGAATTGATTTTGTTGATGTAACCGTTTCCAAGAAACGATGACTAGGCTAGCATATTAAGCTAGCGCAGCTACTCGTAAATTTTGAGTGCAGATATCAAAACAAACTAAACGGCATATTTAGCTGCTAATTTGTTACGCAAGAACTGATTTTGTTGCTGCAACCGTTTTCAAGAAAAGATGCGACAACAATAAGAAGCTATTACAAAATAAAATGGTCAAATAGTACTAGAGGGAATAAGATATATTTCCCATCCCTTTAACACCGAATGATAAACTTATTTTCTGCGGATCATCTCTAGTATTCATTGGAGAAACATAATTCATTCACGAAATCATATATCTCTATTTTATTCCATATCGTTGAACGTCTTACTCACTAACTTAAAACATTGGTTAAAGTCTTAATGCATTGCAATACATTTCTAACAGATCCACATATTTTACCAGTCAATAACTTTCAATGGTCTAATTTTTTTTTTTTTTTTGGGGCAAAGGTAATAGAGAATCATTTTATATTAGATGGCTTGCCATTAGAAATACAATTTGCATTAAAATATGCTACAAAGTTGGTATTGCTTGCGGTTGACTCTCCAACAAGTTCAATAATTGCTTCGTTGTTTCAAAAATGGTTTAAACGTACAATTTTGGACCGACATTGTGCTATTCATTAACTTGCAAACAAGTTGTAATAGCGTGGTTTTCTAAAAGGGATGTAATGATTCTTTTTTCAAACAATATAGAAATGACTAAGAGCGCTTTCAGGATTTGGTAGGAAAAGCTTTATATAATATTAGATGAAAAACGCACTGCAATATGTGCAGTCATTTACTTACACATATCATGCACAAATGGAGAATATCTTTTTGAGAAATAGGCCTCAAATTGATTTGAATTATAGCATAGTTTGGAAGTATACAGCTTGTCCACTTAGATCATGGGTGGAAGATAATTCTTTTTCTGAACAATTTAGAGAAAAGGTTTTCAAATAAAATATATTTATTAGTTCTACACAATATTACATTATATTGAAGTATACGAGCTGTTGTTTCCGCAGCGCACGATACAAGTTCAATTTAAATAGAGCCCCGGTATATTATTACGTTTTTGGATGCCTCTCTTCATTTCATATCAAATTTCTTTAATATGCTTTTGAGATGATTGGGATAACTTCATATATTTGTGTAATTCCGCTGTTTTCTTAACGGCCGATACTTTAAACATTCTTTCCGCTAAGGCGAGGATTCAAATTGTATTCGATTGAATATATCTCGGAGTTCTTGGTAATACATCAACGAATGTATATATGTACAAGATGGCCATCCGTGTCTTTGTCATGAATCTGATAGAGAAACTGTTCTTGATTATTTTCTATAAACATTTCCCCCTTTTACACTGTTCTTTAGCAAATTAAATATGAAACTGTAAACTTTTGTTTCGCTAAAGATATTCTCCAAAACTAATGTGTAAACGTTATGTTTTTTTGTATACATCATTTTTTTACATACATTGTCTAGCAAGTTAACAGGTATATGTATAAATAATAAATAACGAAAATAAGCAGGCAAATATTAATAAGTAGGAAATATTGATGAAGGTTGACATAAATTGGAAAGAGATATTCAAAAACATAACAACATACAAGTATTTCATTTAATCAACCAAACTTGTATCATACGCTGCGAAAGTCGAATGCTGTGTGTACTTGGATACTGTTTTATGCGGTGCAGCATTTGTCTCCGAATATTTTGTATTTAAATACTTTTTCTCGAAATTCTTCAGGAAAGGAATTTCTTGTATGCACGCACTGGGTGAACACGTTGTATATACGCGTTCTGCAGAGAAACATTTGACTTTTATTCTTTTATGAGACTTAAAGGAAAATATTTTGAAGATTCATATTTATAACCTTTTGCTTTGAAGAACTTTGTTAAATTTTTAATAAAGAGTAGCTTGTAGAACTAAAATTCAGCCCAGTCTCCTTTGGAGAAATCGTGAAACTGTTTAAATGTATTTGTTAATTTCATTGAAAATTCCTTTTTATTATTTGCTACTTCGTAAAATAGTCCATTATCCATGTCCAAATTGTTTTCATTTACGTCAAATGCTGAGTTTATTTACTCTTTCTTGTAATCGTAAAGGTAATGAAACTATTTTCGTGGTATGTTATACCTTTTGTAAACAATACAATGATGTATGAGTACTAGATTTCCGCTCCATTGTATGTAGCGCTTATTTGTAGACGAAATTCATAGTCGGTTTGTGCACCTGTGCCAACAATACTTAATATAACTTTTAGATACACTCCTGAGCAGTGATGGAGAAGAGGCTAAACTTTTGCAGCGATTTTTTTTTGCAGCATTTGTGTTTGTCTCTTGAAAATGTGTTTTTTTTTTGCGGGCGTAGCCGGTCATGACTTCGTTGCCCGAACAAGTGGACCATTTGAACTGCCTACTATAACTTGGAACCGTGGAATATATCGTCACTGATCATGGTCTTTCGATCCTCTCTATTATTCAAAGTTCCTGACGATTACGAGTACGGGCTTTTATTTCAAATATAAAAGAACCAACTACCAACAACCACTATGTGCAGATACACCTATGTGGAAGGTGGTAACTGTAATTTAATTAGTCGTATATATACAAAGATGGAACTAATATCTTTGGATGAGAGTATCTAATTAAAGATACTCTAATCACTGAAAATGTCGAATTAAATTGCTATATCGACCTCTACAAAAGTGAGCAGCAATGCCCTACGCTCTGCGAGGGTAAACTTCGACTAGTGATATCCCACCAAGAGCAATTTATATCTAAATGAACTAGCTACCATCAACCACTATGTGTAGATACACATTTATATATAAATTACCTTTGGTGATGCCACTAGTCGTAGTCTGCTACCCTCGTAGATCGTGGGGCGTTACTGCTCACTTCTGTAGAGGTTCATATAGCAATTTAATTCGACATTTTCAGTGATTAGAGTATCTTCAATTGTATACTCTTATCCATACATGTTGGTTCTATCTTCTTATTTCTAGACCTGTCTCAATGTGCTCCTTTGTTCTGTTGAAATTCATTGATCTGTTTTGTTCGCTCCCACTTTTAGGTGTCCTCCAAACGTCATCCTTTCGTCTATTTGTAGTCCCAAACAGTTCATTGTTTTTTTCGATCAGATCTTCATTTCTTTTGCAATTATATACAAACCGATAATGCCGCATCAGGTTGTCTATACATTTGAAGGACTTGTTTGCACTGTCCTCGAATTCTTCAATATCTTGGCTCGTTAGAATGAATGTCAGATCGTTGGTGAAAGCTTCTCCGTTAATTCTGGTCGGAGGACTTCATCGTACAGTATGTTCGATAGGGTAGATCCCAGCGCCGAATCTTGCAGTCCTGGAAATAATCACATATGATATCAATTAAGTATTTTGAAGCATTTCATCTCTGTTCCAACATGATGATAATCTAGCTTACCGTATTGAAAACTTTTTAGTATCCATTCGCATTTGTTCTCTTCACTACTCTCTTGATTTCCTATTGTGTGGATCGGCCTTTGGGGAAGCCACACTGATTTCGCGACAGTCCACTCCCTTCCTTTATTTCTTGCTAATACCTCGTAAAGTTTGCTTAAGATAAGGGAGTAAGCAAAGTTATCGCTGTATTTTCGAGCCTTTCTCCTTTTAGTATCAGCATTAACTAAGTAATTAATTCATTATCGGTTCGTACATCTGTGGCAACAGTAACAAATTTTAGCGAATAGATACGTGTTTATTCATCTCATGAAAAGAGTGTTGCCTACCGGTTTACCCGGGAATCGACAAAACACGAGTCTAGTCGGTTTGAAAATGTAGTAATTCCCTTTATTTTGCCCATCACTGCTTGTAAGGACACATATTTTCTGAAGAAAAATAGGCCATGTAGCACTTTATTTCTCCACAAAAGTTCATGTTACAATTATCTTTATTGCTTTATCAGAAAGCTTAGGAATGCCAAAATGGAAAGATTTAAATGGTAAATTTAAAATAAAATTTATAATCAAGCAGTAAATAAGCAACCATGGAGAGATTTTATTGGATCATGGACTTACTTGTATGCGCAATAAATTCATACTGTTTTAAGAATTTAATTATTCTACATTCACAAAAACATTCATCACTGAAAATTCTAGCTCGTATGCTTTTTGACAAATTGCGTTTTCTTGAAAATTTAATTGCACGCTCGCTTATACAAACCGACGCTATTCTCAGAATATTTTAATAACTGGAAAAGTAAATCTATCAACATCATCTTTGTATATTTTACTTGGTTAAATTTACCTGAAAGTACCCACAGGATGTAGCTACTATAATAGTAATATTTTACGGTAATTAATAATATCCCTTCTAAGAAACTAGTATGAATGATGTCTGTAAGCCACGTAGATACGTGAGATAAATTTACTTACTGAATACTATCAATTTAAAAGTACAAGTAAGCTCTCGCTGTAGATACATAAATATTGGACATATAAAGTTATGAACACTGCGATTCTTAGTCAGCATGGCGGTTCTAATTTTGGAGTCGCCTATATAAAGTTTCAAGAAAGGAGGGAGTGAAGTCTATGTAATGATGTCGAGATGTTTTAATAATAGTCATTAATAATGGATCGATTCCAGGTAACCAGGTAACCAACTTTTAAATTTTGCGTACGGTTTAGTTTGGTAGTGCCGAGGATGTAAGTCATATAAATGGCTTAAATCGTTTGCAAAATTAAAAAAATATTTAGTGGAAATAAAAGGATGGGTACTACTTACTAGCTATATTACCGTCGCGTAGCTGCAAGAACCCCGATGTTCGTGTAGCTAATAGGAAGAAATATCACAACTCAATAAATTATCAATATTCTGATGCCGTAAAAA
Source organism: Marronus borbonicus (assembly GCA_902655005.2). Classification (NCBI taxonomy): domain Eukaryota; kingdom Metazoa; phylum Arthropoda; class Insecta; order Coleoptera; family Scarabaeidae; genus Marronus; species Marronus borbonicus. The sequence goes on from LR737432.1 coordinate 706,086, forward strand.
AATGTTTTAATGTATTGCTTTGAATCATATTAAAAAGTATAACTGAGGGCAGATTGATATTTAAGGTTTTCAACTCTATAAAACAACATTTCTTCATTCTGTCCATGAAAAAACTTGTTTGTTTATTGTGGATCCAATTGCAAACAGCAGCCCGAACTTCAGTGTCAATTGTGTGTCAACAGTGTCAATTGTTGACGTTTCAATACGTCCTTCAACTTTGGAAACAACCAAAAATCTGAGGTTCCAAAATCGGAATTGTACGGAAGATGCGAAGCAACAGTGAATTTCAGACCCGTCACTTCATCGTTTTGTTGCTGGAATGCATTAGTATGCAGAAGTCTCTGAGTACAAGTTTATTTGAATTTAAATAATTTTCATACGTTTACTACAATTTTGTGCTTAAAATCTGGAGGATTCTTCGTTCACCGCTGGCTCCGCCATTGTTGTTTTGTTTTAAAGCGTTCGTGTCGTTCAAATTTTTCCATAATTTTTATCACTTAGTTAACTTAAAAAATTTTCGACAATTCGATTGTTGCTTGCTGTGATAATTCGATGCCTCTTCATATTGATGGTTTTACCTAGTCTTTCGTTTTTATAAGTAATAGTAACTTGAAATTCTTCATTAGCTATTGAACTTTACTTCTTTATAATAGTTCTGACTGCTAAAAACAAGTTCGACCTGATAATGTGTGCATAGTTATGTGAAACCGGTCGTTACGTTTCAATAAAGATATTTGTGAAAGTGAATAAAAACGAAGCGAGAGCTGTCATCAATAACCTCTGCTTGAAAGTTCTGTCTACAAAAGTTATACTCGCCGACTTGGTAAACTTTGCTCCTCTATATTCCACAGTTGCATGATGGTGCAAGTAGTTTAAGTTGAGCAGAACCTCCACGGAAGACAAACCGTCCCGCGACAGCTTGATAAGGAACCCGCGTATTTCTATAATAAAATATCTCTGTGTATGGACATCTATACTTTGGATTTCGGTTTTAGAGGCACACTGACACCGCCTATCCATCGTACAGCCTTGTTTCGGCAATTTTCCCCATACCAAATTACTGGTGTTTGAAATTCCATACCAAATGAGATTAAGACATTATCTGAATCTTTTAAGTAAATTTTTAGGCATCAACTAATCTCTATAGACTGGTAAGACATTTCCTCTTTTTGACAGCCTTTTTTTGTTTTCCTTTTTAATGTTGCATAGCCGTACACCCAGAATTAGTGCTATGAATCAAGCACTTACGTTTGATATACTTATGTTTTTCAAGTACTTGCTTTGGGAATAAATTTATTATTATCATTATATAACACCAAATATTCAAGCGCATCAAATTCAGCTGGCTGCAGCTTTCTAAATGCGCAATGTACTACTAGTCTAGCACTTAATAGGATATTAGTCATATTGATAAACAGGATTGAACTTGATACACATAGTTTGCTGCTGTAATAAAGTTATTCGTTAATATAATTTTTTTCACTTTTCACTTTAATAGAATGAAATCAATGATCACGATTTATTGAAATTCTTTTTCAATGTACAAATGACGCATCTGTGCAATAACGTTTAAATACTGCCACGGGATCCCTGATATTACTATATAACAAACGTAAACCTACGAATAATCAAGTAATCATTTATTGAAGAATCTTGGTACAGTATATTATCGTATTTAGTGCGACTGTAGTATACCGGTTTGAAGCAGTTAATTAGCGCGGTTTCAGGAACGTGAAGCGGTAACAGGTATATGTATGTGAGTACATGTTGCATGCGTATAACTCGAGAATGTTGGCCTCGTTACGAACCTTATTTCTACTACACGTGCAAGGATAATTCGTGTAGAAATTTAGATGGTTTCCTTTCACTATAACGTGCCTAGCAGTCTAGAGCTGCAGAGGTTAAAGAACACTTCTGTGTAGTGACTTACTGGATTATTATACCGTGTATGTACACATGTGTGCTTTGCTTGACATTTTTCATAAATTCATTGTGAAAAAATATGAAAACGGATACACACAGCATTACTGTAAATTGCACGTAGAATTGGAATAAATGATAGTTAAGATAAAATTCCTCAACAACAAGCTTTTACCGTTTTATTTATACCAAATAACCGAAAATCCTTGTTCAGCGAAGCGCGCCCTGATATATACAATGTTACAATTAACTAAATGCTCATGAAAAAATTACAGTTAGGTTTAAGTCTTCAAAAAATGCTAGTATATTACTGGACCTACATATGTGCCCCATAGTTCAGAGCACATATGTCCACGTATTTTGTGTATAGGTTTTTAGGTTACAATTAAAAAAACTGCAGCTAGATTGTTATTGAATCCAATTTAGAAACTTTTTCTATTGCAGTGTCGGACAACTAAAAATAACCTTCTGCTTCAGCATACTTCTCATGAAACTACACACCGTGCTGAATTTAGCATTCTTGTGCTTATGATTAACGAAATTTGCTAGAACCGTGGATGCAAATAATATCCTCGATTCTATCTTCTTCACTGGCTAACAGAACCAATAATGGCCCCTTTTGCTGCAGTATATCTAGTTACATCGGCACAATCTTACAGTTGCCGCTTCCTTCAGGGAGCGCTCTAAGTAAACTTTTAACCGGATAATGGTCGACGGCATGTGTCACGAGTTGCAGTAAATATCCTTGAGAAAAATGCATATAAACTTTTATTTGTTAAATAATGTCCCCAAGGAATTTAACACGGTCGTTTCATGCTTTGATGCAACGGCAAGAAGAATGCAAGCATAGGAGCCAAATCTAGATTAATATAGTACTGAATAGTTCTACTTTTTTGCGTGCAAATATCTCACAAACTTACAATTAGTTTTTAGTTTACTGGTACTAATAAATAAATCAATAACATTCCATTCGTTTAATCGGCACTAGGAATAACGCTAGTGACGGAGTAGATAGAAGCATGTTCGTTGACTAGTGCGTTTTCTCCTCACATTGCTTTTGCCGAGAATGATTCCATCAGTACCATAGCTGTACTATCATCTTTGATTCAGTAGATGCAGATGAAATTAATTAAATTTCACAACTTGGCATATTAGTATTACTTGATTATTAAAGTACACTGCTCAAAATAATTAAAGGAACGTATCTTTTCATTTTATTATATTTTATTCGAATAAATTTCAGAAAACTAAATAACTTTCTCGTATCATTATCTCGTATAGTTATTATCTCAATAACAATTCAATGAAACCACAAGAAATAAAGTGAATAATAAGTACTCAATACAGTTATTTTAAGCAACTGTGAGTCACTAATAATACGTGTATGTCTTACTGTTCTTCGATTAGGACATTTGTTAGCTGTGAGAGAATCTGAATTGGGTACGTGCGCGGCCGAATCTATCTAACTAATCAAAGATGTTCGATTGGATTCATATCGCAGGTTAATAAAGGCCAATCCGTGACTTGAATCCCATGGTACTGGAGGAGTAGGATCAAAAATCAGTTCCATATGCGACTTGTTTTCCTCTTAGAATCTTGTCTAAGTCTGGCAAAAGGAAGAGGTAACGCTAAAATGACTCGCAACTTCCCGAATGCCATTCCCTATAGCAACTGCAACAACAGCTAATTCAATTAGATGCCTCATTTCGATATAACTAGTGTCCAGCTTGATGAACTGTTAACAACAAACTACAATTTTTAGTTTATATTTGGTTTGTTTGATGCTCTTTATTTCTTATTTTCTTTGAAATGGTATTGTCGTCTCAAAAATGATATGGAAAATCTTCCATCTTTCGTTTTTACGGAGTTATCCGAACAAAATACGAATTTCAGAATTGAAGATAAACTTTAAGATATCTATTGCTATTATAACTTGAAAGGTTATTGAGATGTAAACAAATGTCTCCCTAATTATTTTAAGCGGTGTGTTTTCTGAGTAACTCCAACACGTACAGCCAATGTTTTTGAACAACAAACGGATACATAATTCTAATTTTATTTGCAAATGAGACGATGCGACTTGCAAATTCTACAATACACCTCCTAGATACATAGGTATTCCCACGCTCATGTACTGGTTATTGTCGTAATTTGTAGAGCATAGTATACGCTACTCTAGTTGGCATTAATGCATATTTAATCGATCTTATTCATTTCAGGTTAACGGCGATGACGAGTGGGAGGATGAAGAGATCATCCTTGAAAGGGGCACGGCGGGTCTTGGTTTCAGTATCGCTGGTGGTACGGATAACCCGCATATCGGCGACGACACCGCCATCTACATTACGAAATTGATACCGGGCGGTGCCGCTTCCACAGACGGCCGGCTGCGCATCAACGACTGCATTCTTCGGGTCAACGAAGTGCCGGTCATCAACGTACCGCATGCGGTGGCCGTTGATGCGCTCAAGAAAGCCGGCAATACAGTTAGATTGGTAAGTTTACGATTATGAAACGAAGTACTTGCCAACGATAACGGTTTTATCATTGCGTCAACGTGCGCGGCACAATTCACAGGTATTCCATTGTTTCCGAAGATATAAAGAGCTGCTCTAAGAAAATAATTTTCAATAAACACATACACAAGTGGTGTTCATGCGCTTTATCGCGATTCAGCGAATATCGCTGGGAAACATCAACAAAGCAACAACATTTAATGACATTAAGAAGATGCAACTCGTCTAAAGCTTTTTATGCATAATTGGATAATAATGCGGATTATACAGATGCGAAAGTCTCTAGCGGTGCCTCTAATCTTTGTAGTATAAATTTTGTGACCTTTAAATAAAACGCTATGCTGTTAGTGGTGTGCAAACGCGAGGTTCAAAATTACAATATGCACACAGAAGTTTATTGCACAATTGAATATAACTATGTTGCAATCCAGTGTATTTTTTGATGAAAATAGGGGACAATTATAATTTATCACATTCATAAGAAATATATTAAAATAAATAAAAAATATACTAAACATTTAATATAAATTACTAATATAAAATATTGTGAAAATGGCATCTTTTCCAATAAAGACTAACTATACAATAATTAGTTATAAATATAAGATTTATTTAGACCAAGAATGTCATATATTTATACTTAAAACAATATGTTGTGATATTAAATAAAAACGGATGTAATATTCATAAAAAGAATTATGCAGACTCACGTGGAAAGGTAAAAATACTTTTACACGTATGAAATGAAATGGACGAATATACGCCGTAGCTACAAGCGTTTGGTCACAAGACATCTGTGCTTCGAGCTACTTTTGCTCTCACCAGTGTGCGGTATTGCGTGTCGGCCTACCAAACACTGGTGGACCTTCTTTGCACTGAGGAAATTCAAGAGATATCTATTGGCATAACGAAACAAGCGCCAATTCGGTCTGAACTCTTTCGTTTGGCACAACCAACATAACAAAGCGCCCTGTATGTAAATGGTATATTGATATACGACTGAAAACTTACTATGCATCAAAGTATGCAAGGGTTAGCTTAATATTATACATATTTCATGTAAATATATTTTTTATAGGAAAATATTGTGAATGAGAAAACATATTTAAATGGTTTAGTATATTATATTTATTTTAAATAAACCATGTATAAGGCTTAGCAGGAAATTATATTTAAGGTAAATATAACTTTCTTAATAAAATTACTAAGTTTGCTTTCTCAGTGCATAAGCTGTACATATTCGTTGTTTTGACTTAAGGATAATTAAGTATTTATGTACAAAATTCATTAAACAAAAAGGTAAACGTATGTGCCTACGAATGACACATTTTACAAAAACATATACACACCAAACACTGACAAAAACAATAGATTATAAATGTTTTAAGTTTGAAAGCTTAAATTGCTTTTCCCTTTATGGTATCAAGTCAAAGTTTGGTTAGTAAATTTTAATGTCGAAACAATTATTAATTCAAGAAATAAATTTAGTAAACGTTCGCATGGAAAATTATCGATGATTAATTAAAATGTCTTTAGTAGTAATTTTAAAGAAACTATTTGACGCTTCATAGAAGTTCTTAATAAATAAGTGGTTTGCCGAATCGCGACAGGTTGAAGCTGCCAACTACGACACCTCATTGCTGCCGATGTATTCCGGCCCTCCGTTGTATATGATAATCAGGGAATACAACTTCTAATGCATGGCATTTTGCCTTTTCCAATCAATAATTAATATTCGCAACAGTTTTACATTATTGAAACACTGTAGATTTTCCATAAATAATATTACGCGAATAATAGCATTATCCGTATTCACATTACCCTACTTGGTAATCTTACATCAATTATTATTCATCGAGGTTTTCTCTTGAACACGGAAAGGATTTCTAAAGTCATCCAAAGCATTAAGATATATTATCTCATCTTAAGTTAGATAATCCATAAGTGTATTGAATTCGCTTTTACCTGAAGCAGTTAAATTTTATCGTAGAAAGAGGAAACTAAAGCGTCCGACCAAAGCTTTTACATTCCTGCTCTGCCCACGCTTATATTATTTTACTAAGGATATTTCTTCGCAATTAATTCCCGTGGTTGCTTTTTAGATTACATTCGATGCTCGCATTGCCCCGTTTAATGCATGCAAATAGCTTTTCACTAAATTAACAACAAGACCAGCGGTAACCTTTATGCAAGTTGACTATCTAGCTCGTACATTTACATTGAGTTCAAAGTGTTAAAGATCATTTTTAACAAACGATACCCGCGCGAAGATGCATGAACATGGGTTGCGTGTGCTCGTTCTCATGATGCGCCGGCTGTGTTCAACTGGATCCCTTCAGAACCCTTTCAAGTATGCAAGCAGTTAAGGTGCGGTCGTACTAGAATATATACTGTGGAACTTTCATAAATACTAACACGTTAAATTTTGGGACCACACATGGAATCTGACCACAAGGGTAGTATATCTCTTGAATGATGTTTCTATCTCCACCGATGGATGTTACCTTTTGTTTTGTATAATTTTAGTTTTTCAAAGCAACAACAGAAAAACAAATTAGAAAGCAATGTACAATTTTCATCCAAGTAATTTAAAAAACTTGTGAATGGTAAATGTTGTTATGTTCAGAAATATTAAAATATCAATATAGATCTTCTCTTTACTTCTTACAAGAAATTATTTATTCTAGGACTAGTTTCGCTTTTTCGTCATTATGATCTTGATCTAAACTTTAATACAGTAATAGATTATTACAAAGAAAATACAGTATTCACAATCAAAAATTATGGCATCATAGAAGTTAATATGATACCTTGATTATCTAAACGAATGAGCTGTGTCCGAGAAGGGAACAGAGTTATTAGATCCCTCCCCCTGAGTAGAATAAATAGCGGTCGCAGGGATGAGCAAATAATATCATCGAAATACTTATTAGAACGGCAACTGGTAGGGCCTACGGGGGAGAATTTGTTCTAGTAAGTCGTCCCTTACCAGTAAAGCCAGAATAGGGCTCAAAGGTCTTCCCATCAAAGTGAGAAATGTTTGTTTATAGATCTTGTTGTCAAAGCGAAAAACGCAGGTGTTAAACAGGAATTTAACGATATCTAGAAACTTATCCATAGGAAAGGATGTATCCGAAGAGACTAATTCTCAATATAAGGTTACAATATTCAGAACCAGCTCCGATGGATATTAGTAAAAAGAGAGACCACATTTACAGAAATTAGCACGTAACCTGAAAATAGAATTTTTATTTTCTCAACAAAAGAGAAAGTATCCAAAATATTACAATTAGTTCTGTTAATAAAGGTTGCAGAGGGAATATCCATTATAAACCCAGATAACGGATAAGTGGGAGAACCCACAAAAAATACAATAGGATTTAATGGATAATTAATCTTGTGGATTTTAGGTAAACAATCAAATTTCGACCAGGTACCATTAACAAGTTAACCTTTTTCCCATCACCTCTTCAATAAAAGTATTTTCATTTAGAGGTTTAATAAATTTATTAATTCTATTTTGAATAGGGGTAGTTGGGTCACTAATTTTGTTAACATAACCTCATCGTCACCTCTTGGGTTGTAGTTGTTCTGCAACCTTTTTGTTTTAAGTAATTATAAGTAATAATAGTAGTAATAAGTTTTACTAAATTTTAACATGTAACCACTCACGTTTTCTTGTTTTGACTTGACTGTGTTTCATGTCTAAATGAATTTCGTTATGTCAGTCTTTCATTTCGACTGGCTGCAACCGCTGTCCTAATGTGTACAGCCAGTACTTTTGCTCTACTCCTAAGCTAATATCAATCAAGTTTTCCTGGGGGCAACATTATATGTTGTATTCTACTTCAGATTCTAGCCGATTATGGCGAAATACCGAAACTAGTCCTAGAGTAAATTAATTTGTGAGGAAGAAAGAGGAGTTCCATATTTTTATTTAAAAGAGTTGAGTGTTGTGTTACATTTCCCACTATTTTTACCTAAAGAAATGCAACTGCACTTAGTCTAAGGGATTTATTGCTTCTGTCTTGTCAGCAAATTGTTTCAAAAATCTAGTTCTATTCAAACGGCGCTCTTACACCTATTAGTAAAATAAGAAGCAATTTCTCTTCTCTTATGTAATTGTTATTATAACACAACTGCAAGTAGGAATCGTATGGCAATTAAGGGTTTTATAACTAAGCGTTATCCAAACTTTTAGTGAAATATGATGATGAAAATATGGCAAAATACATATGTAGGTATGCTCTAGATAGCTCCTAACTTCTTCTCCCATTGGACATGCCCCCATTGGACTCATTTATCATCGGATCTCGTATTCAAACCTTCGGTTATGCTATCTTCTTAGCACTGTAATGCGAGCGAATAAATTTCCTTCTCCTAAGTAGAATTCATTATGGTTCCACGCAAAATGTAATACAGGCAGATTAGAAACAAGGAATAGCTTAGTTATCGCCGAGATGTTTTTACTGTAATCTTAATTCTTTCGTACCCTTCCATGTATAACAAAGCACATTTTGCATTTTGTTTGATGTATTCTAGTATTTGCGACAGTTGACAAGTCGAAAGGGATTTAAAATAATACTAACATACGTAGATAACTGCATCCATATACAACGAACGTAGCGGGTAGCTTTATTCAAATGTCGTTGCCTGAACACTTTTGAACACGCGAACCATTCCGACCTCATTTGACACTTCTTGCATGCTGGCATTTGCATTTGTAAATCACGTCGTTAACTTGGCATTCCACATAGCCTTGGCGCATTTCCATCTATGCGGCCCTTCGAGTACGCTTATTATTACTCTAAATGTTATCATAGTGGCGCCACGTCACTTCGTTATCGCTGCTCCCAGCATGCCTGTTTTTTATCTGCCGGAAATTACACTTACGGATTTGCCGCAAAAGGTGTCGTCATCATCCTCAGACAGGTCTATTTGTGTCGCTCCGGCACTCTCTCTAATTGTCATTTCGTTCTCTTTTGCAGTGGGTGAGAAGGAGGCGACAGCCGAGACACCTGCGGGTCGTCGATATCGAGCTGGTGAAAGGAAACAAGGGTCTTGGATTCAGTATAGCCGGCGGAATTGGCAACCAGCATATACCCGGTGATAATGGTATTTACGTTACGAAAGTTATGGAGGGCGGTGCTGCCCAAGTAGATGGCAGATTGGCAGTAGGGGATAAACTAGTCGGAGTCAGGGATGCTGTGGTAAGTTATGGCTCTTTTTGTTAATATTGCATAAGAATTATTATTTGCCCAAACTGTTTACTGTTATTACGCTATGGAAGATATTACCTATAGTAAATTAGGAGGCCCAAAACCATAATATCAAAAACTCCGTTTATAGTGGAAAATGTTATCGATTCTCAGTGTAATAGGCCCAAATATTAAAAACTATTTACAATGAAATAACCTTTATATCAGTAAATATGGCACAAAGATCCAAATTTCATCAACGCTTTTTCCAAAATACCTAATGTAAACATTTTGATAAAAATGATTAATGAATGTTGACCTGCACACCTCGATTTCGATCTTTGATTTTGAAATTTGACTATGAGTGAAATGTAAAGTTCAAATAAAAATTGTTTGTATAAAATTGGTTATTTCAAAATTTACATATATGACGCTCTGAAATTGTATATCCTAATCTAAGAGGATAGACATTTTTTGGTTTTGACAGGAAAGAAATGGGATCAGAGGGAACGTAAGTATCAGCCTTAAGGTAATTTTAAATTTAATTTATCTTATTTATTTAATACACCAAAATTTCAAATTAAGTCATAGACCGTTAATAAAAGCTAATTAACCATTGGAGATTGTATTTACTTAATGTTTCAAAATTTGGTGTTGGAAACGTTAACATAACATGAAAGTATTTTTTTTTGTTTTCAAATGTTTTCGTTCTTAATAATTTCCTTTTCATTTTCTCTGGTTATTTCTAGCACAGTAGAAACTGGTTAATATGATTACTATCGAGATCTAGTAATCTGTAATGTTTTTCACAAGTTTGCATAGAAAACACAACAGCTTTTTTATACTTCTTTTATAATTCCGCATTAAATAACAGTTTCAACGGAAAACAATAAGAGGAAACTTGATCAAAATTAAAAATTTGCAAAATGACCACCTTCGTTTAAAAACGTGATGTTATACGGAAAGGATGATGTTGGTTGTGATAAACCCAACACTAATTACGTTAGTGAATCTTTCTTCTGCTAAGGTTACCGTACTGAAACTTCTAAAAGTTACAGTAATTCCAAGAAAGATCACTAAAACGTATCTTGGTAATATTAATGGTAAACATCTTGAAACACTAATGGCCCTTGTAAATGGGTGAAAGTTGTTGAGGGCTGCGAAGTCATGAATTATATTTTCATCACCTGTTTAGTCTTTGCCTTCGTTTCTTCTACCCATGATGTCTTGCTTGTTGTATTTACATTTACTTGTATAGCAGCTATACATTTATCTACATAACCTGAGCACGTAGCTTGTGCATTAAAATTACCCTACCGCATGCATATTTCTAATTTAAGACACTATATTTTCCGCTAAATGCCTCGAAACATTTCGCAAGCCGCATGCTTCGCAAACCTTGTTGTACAATACAACGTCTTCATCATAATCACGAGCAAGGTTTGTTATCTCCATGGATATTTTAGCACTCGCTATTATGTTTAAAATGGCTTCCCTTCTTAAACCTTCTGACACGAACATTTTAACGCTGTAATTCAAAGTAAGATAATATTAATTACTTTTCAACCGATTACTGTATTAACTTCTCGTTTCTTAAACGGATAACTGTGAAAGATTCGTGCATGTATCAGACAGACCCTTATTAATGCGGGTTTCTTGGCCGATGGGAAGCGAGATTAAAGATTAATTTCTTCAAGTTGGCTTGAATTTGTTTTACTTAGATTTTGGGTACCTGTTGTCGCATTTGGACGAAGAATATTTGTTCTTGTTGCGCCAAGGGAGTAATCGACGTAACTCTGTAAATATAATAAGTATAATAATTCTTAAGTTTAATCGCACACATGCTGAAATTTAAAAAAATTAAATTTGTGAGGTTTGTAAAATTTTAGATTGTTGTGCACGCATACTCCTGGACTCACGGATTTCTCCACTTCAACAAATTTCAAGTTTCAACATGTTTTTGACTATTATTATGATTAAATTTTAGTGCATGAAGAAAAGTGCTACCAGAAAGCTGTCGCATGTAAATTTAGCAAACCAATTAGAAAGTACACTTTACATCAAAACTTATAAATATTTTCCAAAATGTCCATCACCAATTTAATTTATTCGATCAACAAACTCTTATTAAGCAACATTGAACAAAATTTTTTCATTTTTGAAGAGTTACAGTAGTGCCGGTGAGATATCAAATGTCAGTTTTGTTGGGTGTAACCGGGTCCACGCTGGCAAACTGACCACCGTATCTTGTCTCGCAACCCTTACTATTATAGCAGAAAAAGCCGTAACTCTACAGAAATCTTAAACATCGTAACAATTTAAATCGCGATGATGGTCACCCCTTCTTACAATTTTCAGAAAAAAAAAAGATTTCTCAAGCTTGATAATTGTAGACCTATAATATATCATTTAACTTGCATTTAAGAGGGGTATGCAAAGAATCCCTAATATACAGCCTATTCTACTAAGAAAGTTAGTATCTGTTTCTGAAACTGAGTATTCTTAAGAGATAGATTTTTATATTTAGCGTCGTCCACCAAAATTTCAAAAAGGTATTTCAGAGATACGTCTAATAGGCCGTCGTCGTAAATAAGTCTGCATATGAAATATTTCATGTAAAATGTTCCAGAAAGTTTCATAAGAAAGCACTTACAATAGCTATCACTTACGCGTGAAAACTAAACAAAAAGGTAAGTTTGTAATTTAATCGAAGTACTGAAGTTTTCATATCCGTTCACGCCATAAACCCTGTTCGTTCTAAACTTTGCAGCTCAACCATCTCATATAAGTATTTATTTACTGCTTGTTCGAGAGTTGCTACCTAGTTTCTGACGATATTGAAATTTTTACCAGACGGCTGACAAGAGGACAAAACTACGTTACATTTATATTCTGGGAATATGCGATCCTTTATTGCTATGAAACCGTTATCATTCGCCTGAATAATAGCACTGTGTTGCTAGGTATTTAATTGCTTGGCACTCGGAATTAATTAGGCGTAGACTAGACACGTTACCACATCGAACTTCAGTAGCTAACAGAACTGCAATAGAAATACCGTACCGTAGTGTTTCTTAGGTAACTTTTGTACTAGTAACTTAATAATTTGATGCTCGCTCCGTACCAATTACAGTTGCGATTATGACATATATTTGCATTTATTGCCACACCGCAAAAACTTCGTATTGCAACTGTTACGTGATGATAAAGTGCGAAACAAAATTCATAATTATTGCAAGGATTCTTTTTAAGGAAATGATTGGAACATATTGTAAGCGATGAATAAATAATGTTGGCACGCTACTTAACAAGTTGAAATGAAATCCTAAACTACCTTTTTACTAGACGGATGAACACAACTCTATAGCTGCAGACTAACAGCTTACTGAACCCAAGACGCACAGTTAATATCCAGGCAAGCTAAATATATGAGTGTAACTAAGAGGACGGCGTTTTTCAGTACAGTACCTTTTTGAAGGAAATTTACAACTACTGCTTATTTAGATTTTTTTTCAAATTTGAGTTTTTTTTTTGTCACTAACAAAGCTTTCCTCTTCCTATTTCTAGAAAATTATATTGTCAAGAAGAAGAAGAAGAAAATGTGTAGCTTTCTCGAAAAAGTGTAATGTTCGATATCAATTATTTATAAAGGGAATGCAAATATTGGCAACTGTTGATGTGAGTAAAAAATAGAAAGGTATAATAATAAGGAAGGAATTTATACAGCGTCATTTACGGGATATTTGAAGTGTATCTGAAAATAATTAAAACATTTCTTTCCAATTTTGGTGGACAATATCGTGGATAAGAATCTATTTTATTTTTAATGATCATAGGTTGAAGTAAAAGTCTTAACTCACAAAAGTCTATATTTCATTTACACAATGCCAATGGTTTCGTGTGATACGCACGTCCTTCAGGCATGCTGAAAGCATTCCAAATATAATTACAAATTTTATATTATACATTTTTATATTTAAGGTATTTGCATATATCATGATACCTTGAACAATTCCTTACTGTACATGATGTAGATTATTTATTTTATTATTAACAGTAAATATTTAGTGAAATGAAATTAAATTTTGTTTGAAAATTTCCCCACTAGTCATGAAACAAGTTAAGTGAAATAATCATTTAAAACTGCTGTTAAAATTATTGTAAAAAGGGGACTACACATAACATGTTAAAAATGCGATTAATATTCTAATAAATGGCTTAAAACAAAGTTATTTTTTATAATTTTATAATTGTTAAAGTTAAGATGTGTTGACACCAAATAGGCACTACACAAAATAGGAAACCATATTTCAAGAAGTGTCGCAAATGTAGATGTCGCCTCAAAATGAAGCTGAAAATTGAGCCAGTTAACAGCATTATCTTATTGTTGTCTTAGAATTTCGAGAATTCAAGGTTATTGGGGCTATCTTAGTTGGTCGTATGTAATATAAATTAGGTTGTAGGTATCTAATATGCTTGCCTCGAAATTTCTGTAGGTTCTGCCAATATAGCAACATTCGCAGATTAGTTTATCAACTTTGTCTTTATTGTGCAGCAGCAAATTATAAAGAGGATGAATTGCTCTGAACCCAACATTAAAAAATATTTTTTTAAAGTAGTAGCTATGATGTGAGAAAAGGGACTTATGAAGGGTAGAGGAATTTGCAGTATTTATCGATGTTCGATGTTGGTGTGATGGGTTGATCTACGTAAGATGTCCTTTCCATTTGTTTTTTTTTATTGTGCTCAGTAATGTGCCAATTACACTTGAATTATTATTGTGAGGCGGGTTTTGTTTTTACTTCCTTCTGATTTTAAAATAGTGATATCTAAGAAATTCATTCGGTTATTCATTTCCATTTCTAAGGTAAATTTGATTGCATCATGAAAAGTGTTAATATAAAACAAGAAATCTCGTAAGTGCACGTTACTGTCTGACCAAATCACTAATATATTGTCGACGTGCAAAATGTATTTAGAGAAAGGATTATTAGCTACCAAATAAGTTGACTCGAATTTAATATCTTAAATTTCATGATTCAATTGGATGCGGATATCAACTTTCTCTAGAATCTCAATTTTTTTCTTAAACGTTCAACAATTGTCAAATGATTAATTTTTATCAATAAACTACTTGCAAACATTTTTAAGGGTCAGCGCCGCAACCGGCTGTTAGTAGGTTTAACCGCAATTGCAACCAAATTGATAGTTAAGAACAATTCAAATTATTTGATGCATACGTCCAAACTTGCAAGAATGATTTTGAAACAAGTCAATGATATTTAACCAGATGTAGCACCACTGTTCGTGAAAATCATCTCTAAATAAAAAATACTATTTCTTAGTTAAACAACACAAATTTAAGACATACCATAAGATGAAACCTCTAAGGAATCTCAGAAGACAAATGGCGACAGATAACAGCCAGTTGCTTAATTAAGTATGCCAATATACTTCAAAGTAATTAATTGAGAGCTACTTTTCTTTTTAGGTTTAAATGCCCTAAACCATCTACACACATATGCAGACATCTAGATGTAGCTCACCGAAATTCTCTATATTATAACTTGTAAGATGCTGACACTTCTCGGAGAATTAAATCGAGAATGTCGTTATAGCTGCCAAAAATTTAGTTGCCTATTATTGTGTCCCTTAGTCAACAGCTTGACCCTTGCCATTGAACGCTTTAAATTTTTAATTAACCAATGGAACGAAATAGCGTTAAGAACTTCTAACTGTTTCTTCTCAAATTCCAACGCATTAAATTCCATGTTATGTTTTACATATAGGGTGATTAAAACTTTCGTAAATGTATTGTGGGTTGTATAAATCCCATTCTTTTTGAATATCAGAACTTAATCTGGCCTACTCGATAAAACTATTTTCAAGATGATTACGTTTCCTCTTCCATTTCTTATTTTAAATGAAATGGTGCCCTTTCTATTACATACTTCATTTCTACATGTTGTTTTGGATTTCAATTTCATCAGGTGTTCCGATATCTACCTCTTACCTTATTTCAGTTATTTTGAAAATTTTGAAATTTTTTTCCATAAGCACAACTTTTGAAATTATCTGAGGCAGTTATTTTAAAAAAGTAAGCATCGGTATTTGCGCCGCTTTTAAAAGCAAGAATTTAGCGGAAATTCTCAGCATCTAAAGTTAAATTCTTTAAATACCCATTTAATGACCCATTCTTTATATCATATTATGGAGCGGAATTAAATTCTACATAGATCTGTATTAACATTCCCTATACTTATTTTTAAAGAACTTTTTATTTTAACATCTTTAATAATTTAGATTATTATTTCAATAACATGCTAGACAGATGGCATCTTAAGTCATTCTGTGACCTTGTGTAAATCAAAATGGAAAATCAAGTTTATTCAAATATGGATATTTTATAACTTGTCAGACATTCAATGATAGGTATCTTTATTTGCACTAAAGTAAAGTTTTAGTGAAACCATCCTGCACATAATTGAACTAGAGTTAATACATTGTTGCAATTCTTAAGCGATAACAAGGGAAATCAGGTAGGAGGTAGGTACACCTGACGGAATTTTATCCGAAATGACATGTAGAAATGAAATATGCAATATAAAGGGCACCATTCCATTTAAAATAAGGAAGTTGATGGTGAAATCCGGTACAACCGGATACATATTCAAGCGATGGTCGTCTTTTGCGCTTGTGTACGCTACTTACTACGAATTAAACAAACGACGTTCGACTAACTCGCGTAGAGATCCAAGATGAACTAACATAAAACGTAACTGCTGTCTGCGTTGCACATAATATTGCGTACTTGATACGGTCACGATATACAGACACGCTGGCCCACTATAGTAGTAACCCTAATTCTTAGCTGGTACAAGGACTGCCGCGATCATAAGTATTATCAAATTGTTTCAGTGTTTCACTAAATATTCCGGCTACTCTTTGTAGTGGCTGGTCAATTTTAGGTAAACATTGAAACTAGCCGAACGAAGCTCATTTACGTTATTTTCCTGATTGACATATTTCTAACAAAACTACTACAATTATTTTAATAATCATCTTTAATTAATGTAGTTCTTAGTGTTTTTACTGTAAAAATATACAAGTGTAAAACATGTAAACAATAAAATATGGATAAATGTTCGTAGAGAAAAAGATAAAATATAAAAGTAAATCAGCACAAGTTACACCTTTGTGGCATTTTGAATTGCGAAGCACTTTCCTCTTGTGGCAGTAGTAAGTACATATAGTGCCAAGTACAATTTGTAGTGTAGAATTTTTCATCAAGTTGTACCAAAAAATTGGTATTGCTTGTAAAAACAAATAACATAAACACCGACATCAGGTTTTGTGCTATTCATATCATAGTAAATATTATAACTTTTATATGAGTAGTTCATATCTTGATAGAATAAAATCCCTCAGCATCCCGCCAGAATTTTAAACGGTATTGCAAACTACGAACTAACTTTACTTTGAGAGTGAGAACTCAAAACTCCGAAACCGATAGCTAAACTACGCTACTAGTACTATTAATGGTAAAAAATATTCGGGCATATAAACCTTCAGAAAACAATTGTTTTCGTTGCGACATATGTTGGCGAATAACTACACTCCCCGACAAAAACTTAGACGCGGTAAGATGTTTTAAGGGTTTTAAGGGTTACAACATTTCTTTGCGAAACTAGCAAGATATCTAATTAAGTTTTTATTCATAAAAG
Organism: Marronus borbonicus; assembly: GCA_902655005.2. NCBI lineage: Eukaryota > Metazoa > Arthropoda > Insecta > Coleoptera > Scarabaeidae > Marronus > Marronus borbonicus. Next base: position 723,444 of record LR737432.1, read on the forward strand.
TAAAATAAACTTAAAAATATCTCCTCCAGTAATATATGAACTAAATAATAAATTATTACTCCAATGTTTAAACAATTTCTGCGATAAAAATTTAGACGCTCTGTTGCAAATGTAAAACAAAAATAAACAAATAAGCGATCAGTAATGCGTAGATCCTCCATTGTTCTTAATCACTTCTAATAGTCTATTATTAATAGATTTATATAAATTTAACCCATAATTTTGAGGCATATTCTGTCATTCAGTCACTATTGAAGTTTTCAGTTTCTGTACCGTGAAATATTGACGGCCTCCGCCATAAACGCGACGTGCAAATTCACCCCACATGTTTTCATTAATGTTTAAGTCTGGTGACCGTGCCGGCTACTGCAAAGTTTTACCAGGTGTGTCGGTAATTCTTTTCCGGTTTTTTCGCTAAAGA
>LR737480.1:0-32268 GCA_902655005.2 Marronus borbonicus
TGACATCATAACTAAGGAAAATAACCATGTTAGGTGTGAGAACATGCCGTTCACGCAATATCGCACTAGACTATTTTTATCTTATATGTTTATTTTAAAGGAAATTATATGCTCCATCTTCTCTAACAAAAACATTTCAAAATGTTGTGTTAATATCTACCTTTTACGTGTCAATTGCCTTTGAAGTGCAAGTCAGTAAAAATAAGTTAATAACCACAGTACTAATGAATAAAGTAATATTGACATGCGTTTATAAAAACATCCAATTCATTGTTTTTGTCGCGCGAAAATAGAATTGCTGCTGTTTTAAATTGAACGTCATAATCTAATCCCCATTTTGCAATGTATTTCCTTGATTTAGTGTTGCAATTAATATTTTGATCTAACATTCTTTATTTGTTCAAGAAGATCTTTGTACAAAGTGCCCCATAATGACTTGAATGAGCTAATTAATTTATTAATATTATAATTTTAAGATATGCTCAACCTGGCGAAAATTCTCTCTAATTTCTTTTATTCAAATGTTTAGAAATTGGAAAACATATTTCATCTTATTTTTCCTTAAAGAATTTTGTATTGCGTTCAGTGTTGTAATGTCCGTAGTATGTGAACAGTGCAGCTACGCACAGTAATTGGTGAGATAAGTGGTAGTTTATACATGACTAGTGTGTTCGTGAAAATGATGGTTAAACATGCAGCTGCTTAATGCAAAAAAGATGGCAGCAGCTAAAGCAAGCACGGAAATGTTATATTCCATAGTTTTCTCAAAGATGGGAGTTAGATGCTGCTGAAACGCAAATAAATTCAATTGGAATATTAAATAAGCTTAGTTCATTTCTGCGAAACGGATTATAAAATGAATCACTGAACTATTTACAATAAATTACTTTTTTTATATAAAGGTTTAAAAAATATTAATAAATATTACAGTAATTATAATATTTAATTACAAATTTACGGGAAAAACCAGAAGATAAGAAAAAATCTAGGAAAAATTACCGAGGAACATTTAAATTTCAGGACATATACGAGAATAGTACGATAAATACCTGTCAACTCACGTACTGAGACCTATTCGCCAACTAACATTCAAGAAGAAACGAGGCTCAATAATCAAATCCGTAATGCTGTAAAATTGCTAGAAGAATTTCTAGATTTACTGCGATAAAAGATTTACTGTAATGCACCAATGCCAGTAGTTCGCAGCAGATCCTTATGCAAAAACCTGATGACGGATACTAATCTAAAAATCATGTAGCAGATCCGGAACCGAGAACCGGAAGGTGGATCCGAACAATTTTGAATCCTAATAACTATCTGGATCTCAATGTTATCGCATACCAACAGCATTAATAAATCACCATCACAATGAAACAGCATAAGTTGAAACGTAGCAAATATGTAAAAATGCATTAAATGCAGAATAAATACGATAAAAACAAATCAAATATTGATGTCAGACACTTTGCACGATAATCTAGAAAACAATGGTCAACAAATTGTACTTTTGTAATAATACTTCATTTTTTTAACAAATATCTTTTAAGTATTGTAATTCTAATCAGAACAAATTTAGCTAATATTTAATAATTAGATTCTCATTTACTTGAGAATCTTGGTTGGTAAAACTTGTATGAAATTTTACCAACCAATTAGTAACTGAACAGCAAAGATAAGCTATATCGTACACTAAAAATACAGCTGAGAGTAGCCAATACACAACTTGTTGTACTTTCTCAAACAATTTTTTTACTATATATTCTATGTCGGTTATACGTGCGCTGTACAACAATCTTTTTTCACACAACGTTGCCGTGGTACCTTCCAAACGATTTTTTCTGTGTAGAATTTGCTAGGGTAGTCTGAAAAGTTTCTAGTCCAATACAGAAATAATTTTTTTTGTCAAATTCAGTTTTATTTCTCAATACAGTTTCCTCAAAAGTCTAGACACTTTTCCCGGCGATGCTCCCATTTCTTTACTTTGTCCAAACACTAGTTGGCATATTGTTTTCCAAAATAGGCGTTTATGAAGGTGATGGCCTTTTCGTTCGATGAAATTTTCTGTTCTTCGGGCATAGGAAACAGAAAAAGGTTGCTAAGAACCAGTCTACTGAGTAGATTGGGCGATCTATCAATTCGTACCGTATTTTGTGATTTTTTTGTCATGGCGTCATTTAACATGTATCCATGACTGTCCTGAAAAACCGTCATCATTTTTCCGATCGATAGGAGAGTTTTCACTTCTTGCCGTCTTCTAGTCCGTGCTGGTATATTTAAGTTTCAATTATTAGTAAACCTGCCGAAACGAGTACATTTTCCGTGCACTTCACGAAATTAGCAGAGAGTGCACAGACTCGTGTTTTGTCGACTCTCAGCAAAAGCAGTAGGCAACACGAACCCATTCTCATGGGACGAATAAATACAAGTCCGACTAATCTCTGCTAATTTTGTGAATCGCAACTCGTTTCCGCGGGCCTAGTTACTAGTCGACGTCAAAACGTCGATCTATTTCACTTAAACTGCTTCAACAGAAGGTTGAAAATGTTCATTTGAATACGTTTTTGGTGGTGAGTAGCAAGCCCGGTATTCAACGCACCATTAGCTTTTTCATGCCTAAATCTTCATCCAACACTATTTACTGAACATTTCCGGTATTATTGGTAGTGATTGCAGTTCGTTTATCGCCAACTAAGCTAGTACGACCACGTTTAAATTCAGCTGGCCAAAATTTCACTATGATAAATGATGAGGTGCAGCGTCTCGTTCGATATAGAATTTATTCAATTTTTCCTGAAAAAAATGATCGTACAGCACGATTGGAATTTTAAAAGTATCAATCAAAAAACGCATGCGCAGTTATATTATCACAATAATTTATCTACTGTATGTTGAGCCTTGAAAATTTTCAGATTACCCTCGTAACGTAGAATCTAAAAAACCTACAATATATAATCATCCGTTATTTATACTGCTAGCTTATTCGAGATCTTACAACAGATTACAGACTTCCTATGAAGATCTTAAGTAAGAACAGCGAAATCTTGATTCATATGAATTTACACACAGTGAAATCCGAAAGAGGTTACTTTAATCGCCATGTAAATGAGTAGAAAAATGCATGAAGAGATAGAGAAGCGCTGGGAGAAATACTTGTAGCAAGCATTAACACGGCACAATACTATCAATTTTGTAGTAAGAATAAATACAACCTTTTGTATTTTACATGTTTTTAATTCTCAACTAAATAATGCAGCGATATCACATTGTGGTGACAAAACCTCATTACATTCGTTATTTCTCTTATGCAAATTTTTACTCTTGTACTTGTTAACCATTGGAAAACACTTTTTGTTTGTAAAAGCTATTTATTGTAAAGAAACTAAGTATACACCCGGTTTGGTCGTTATTGTTTTTTACATTCTCTTTTTTTCGTTTGTAGGGGGGCTAGCGTAACTGAAATTTATGAAGATAAACATATGTAGATCTAACAGTAGCAAAATTGTCGATATTTCTCCCTCGGTAAATAAAGGAAATATGAAAATTATACAGTTTAAATCGACAAGATGAGAATATTAAGAATAAATCTAATGAACCATAAAAATGTAACTGAGAAACGTAGTTAGCTGCGTGGTTATACATCATCGATCCATAATGAGAAAACAATGGTGCCATTATTGTTGCTATTTATATTTACTGTTAAAATTAATATGCACATTCTATTCATTGCGCAGGCATTTATATTGAAATGTTGATTTTGTAAATCTTCAATACGAATAAAAAAAAATTAAGGTTTTTGATTCATTCACTTTTTTTTCTTACACAATTGTTAGCCACGGTGTTATTTTAAAGGTAGCAAACCAGTTTATAGCAGATAGAAATTATTGCCACATTGTACCAAAGAGTTTGGAATAAGAGAAACATCTGCTTAGACGTAAAACCAGACCATATACATGCGTACAAATTCTCCAAGACTGAGTGCAAAACTGGATTGAACTTTGTTGTTTCTAATCGCAACTCGTCCTAATCTCAATGCTTGGTCGGTGTATACCGGCTGTCTGCTTCTAACATCGGTTACCTGGACATTCCATTTTATACATTTGAATAATTAAGATGTTTAGAACATGCAATGTATGTAAAAAATACTACAGAGTAGAAGAGCAATGTTTTTATGTTCATTGAATTATTATCTTGTATACGCTTTCTTTTCTAACCGTCTTAAGGATGTTACGCCGCTCTGTTAGTGACATATCTCGTGCCCGTGCCCGGTGGAATACAATTCCTTCCATGTTAGAAAAAAGTTTTCAAATAAAAATTATATGTGGGCAAATGCCGCATATCATAAAATCATATTTCTCTATACAGGCTGTTTAGTAAATTTGGGCCCTTTTAAGAGAACAGCCTATATATTGTTATGTTTTTTGATGTCCCTTTCAGTTAATGTCAACTTTCCCCAATATTTCCTACACCTGTCTATTTTATTTCTTTAATAATAATAGTAATAATGTCCATTGATTCAAAGTGTTAAATGACAATAGAATCAATCAAAACAAAATACAACAAATTAGACTGAAGCTATCTATAAGTAAACAACTCCAAACTTAAAACGAAAGAAAACTTAAATAAACAATAATAAATTCTGTTAAGGACTCAACATTTTATTTTTTGTTTTATTTTATTGTAACCATTTTTATTTATTTGAAAGTAATATTTTGTTTGTGTCTATTTTATGATAAATTGAATGTTTCTTTTGTTTCTTTTGTTTTGCGTTGTATAAATTTATGTATTTCATATTTAGCATCATTTAAACTTTAACGTGTACGCATTCAATGTAAAAATACGTATAATTTCTTATAAAGTTCGCAAATATTTAAAATTCGTCAATGTTCTAATTAAAAATATCTTTAATAGTCATTTATTATATCTGTTTGATGAAGCTCCTGCTAATTCATTTATCAGATCGGGCGCTAGGTAAGGAATGTCCGCCAGTTTCCGCCGGTAACGTACACTTTCATACAAGTTATCGAAACTTCCTCGGAAGTCGAACGTACGAACTACCACGACTGCCTGTCTTCTCTCTTTCGCTTGTGAGTCACGCAGCGCTCAGACCCGCACCATCGTTGGTTTCCGATTTTTCCACTTATACATATATATACTTAGCAGCTCGGAGCAAGATACTAGAGATGGTGTATCAAATAAGTACACAAAATGACGCAAGCGTCTGGGTAGTCGTAAGTTGTATAGCATTTTTTTCCGGTAGTGATCGGCTATTTGCTGCTGTCGCCCAACCAGACGCTCATGCTCCGGTAGGGTTTTGCGGTGGCCCTAGCGTTAGACATTGAATGTCCTGATACATTTGAATGCGTACACAAAGAAGGAACCGAATTATGAAATCCATATGGTATGCTACTTATGTATTTGAATTTATATATATGTAGATATATAAGGGAATTATTTAATAAATATATTTTGTATATCTACGTACTGTGTTTAATTTGAGATCAACTGATTAAGCGAGTAAACACATAAGAATTACATATAAGCAATTGGTCCTTTCGCCACACAAGAAAGATACACCGAAGCAGACGACTAGCGGCATTGTTCTTCAAACTAGGAGAACGTAACAAATTCCTTAGAGTAATTCTAACTTAATTAAAAAACATTGAAATTCTAACAAGAGACAACAATAGAGTAAAAGTGTTAACTGATAATAAACTAGCGCAAATAGAAATAATAGAGATAGAAGTACGAACGACAAATATATGTTGCTGTCTAGGAAAAATTTATCGATGGTGCATAACATTTACTAATTGAAAATTTCTCAACCGCTAACTTGAAGTTACAGGTTTCCTTAAAATGAGACGGTAAATTGTTGTAAGTTTTCTGCCTAAACATTGGAAACCCCCTAGCATAAATATCTAATGTATAAATAAATCACTTAAGCAACTAGTCTCGTATGCGGGAATATTGTTTTTCAAATATTAATCTTTATTCTTATGTATGTAGCAGTTAAAAAGAAAGATAGGTTAAGAATGATACAGTTAAAAATTGTGTGAAATAAAAACAAGTTTATTTAAATATCTGAGCTTCATGCCAATAATGGCCCTAATAATTTATTTTTGAAATATATATAAAAAAATATTTTAAGCTGTAGAAGAAGTTCCCAAAGAAGAACTCATCAATGAAGCCGAACTTAAATTTCCGAATAATTCACAAAAATAAGGGTTTGCAAAAACAAACAGGATTCTAAGAAACAGAAAATATAAGTTTTTTGATGCAAGAGATTCGTAAAACAATGGAAACATTCATTTCACAACAGATCAGCTTGTACTACGACCCGTAAGAATTTAGCAGAATGAAGTTGCTGTGAAAATTTAGTAACAACATGGACGTTACAAGAAATATTTTGGGTACGTTGAGGAGTATGAAAAAAATAGAAAATTAATTTTATTGTCGCTCAAGTACAATTTATTTTCAAAAAATCATTGCTGGATACGATTTATTGCTGTATTACCTACAATTTCAGCTTGACTAGAATCTCTACAATCGCTAATATTTTAAATGCTAGTACGGTGAATCAAATTTTGTTCGATTGAGGATTTATTGGAGTTTTAGGCAGTACATACAAAAAATTTGGCATGCCTGCTTCATGCTTTTTCAATTTTCTTAAACTGAACACTCAGAATATGATAGGAAAACTATTGTTTGGATGGGAGTATCTAATCGAAAGTACTCTAGTCACTGAAAATTTCAAAATTAATTGCTATATTGACCTCTGCAGAACTGAGCAGTTAGTACCCCACGATCTGCGAGGGTAACAGGCCGCGATTAGTGGCTAATACACTAACAACAATTAATAATAATGAACCATCTACCAATAACTACTATGTGTAGACGCAATGTATTATACATATATATTAAATATCAACACAGGAAGATCAAAAGCTACATATAAACGCTCGCGAAAACAGGTAGGCAGGACAGAATTTCAAAGACGACAAAATTTTGTGAAAATGCGTTCGACGGAATTCTAAAAAATTAAAAAAGAGAATAAATAACATTTGTTTGTAAAGAATGTCAAATGCCTTTAAATATTCAAAAAATCCGTAAAGTTAAACATATACAACAATAAAGGCGTGCTATATATATGATTCTTGCAGCGACATACTTGTCCCAACCAGTCGATACTGTAGGATCATCTATGATCCCAAACCAATTTCTAAAAAAAGGTAAGTTTCAAAATTCTCTAACATTGTACACAAGTTTCTTAGCTTAATATGGAGCAATCTTTACCATTTGTGTATAATTTAACTAACATTTAACTAGCTAAAAGTCGTATTAAAGAGCTAAAAGCCACGAATACAGCCGTATCTCAGACACTATTACTCGTAGCCATTTGAAACTTGATGTTTGGACACTGTAGAATAGACAATTTCACCTGTGAGGCTTCAGATTTGTTGTGCTAATTTTAGTCCTTTTTCCACGCAGAAGATTACAGAACGAGAATTATATTGAGAGCAAGATACTGGAGAATACGATAAAACTATATAAGTAGATATGAATTACCCGCTATCTTTCATATATAGTTTGCATTGGTTTTCAAAATAAACAAAAGTTCTTACTTTATTTAAAACCGGCCACTCGGTTTATCTAAAAGTGACAACCTAGATAAACCGTAAAAACAAATTCATCAACTTTTCTATTATTCTGTATTTATAAACACAAGCAAACAATTACATACGTCGATCTAAGAGGATCTATTGTTACTGCGAATACGCCTCTGTACAAACAAACACTTACTACATATATATGTATGTACAAATAGTGAAGCAGGAAACCATGGACAATTTACGTAATTGATGGTCTGTAATATTTAATTTACGTTCAAAGTAAACAATATGCTTTAAAGATCACTGAGGTTCGCTTCGTTTTCCTTAACCTTTAACAAATTTATGTAAACAGAATTAATTACAACGACTTGGGACACTTATTATCAAACGAACAAGATACCAACCGCATAGCTTTTGCTAAATAGACATGAAATTCGAATCTTCGTAATCTTATGTGTTTGGTATATCAAATTGATGACAATTAAACTAACTTAACAATAATTAAAAGATATTAAACCATCGATTTTAAGCGAATATGAACTAGAAAAGGCAATACATATTCACTTTAAAATCACTTTAGTAATGTTTTTTCGAGTCTCTACTTACTATGGTATTTCCTTATACAAAGAGACAAAGTCGACCTATTCTTCAAATAAGGATGACATTATACATACCATATATAGGGTCTTGTATAGTAATGATTATATTGTAATCTAAAACTTATTTGTAACTTAATAGAGCGAGTATATACAGCGTGCAAAAGCTATCTTTTTAATACAACATCTTCAATACCATCATTTTTGGATTCTGCACTACATTCGGAATAACTTTTATTGTAGATATTTAGAGTTTTGGAGGTACTTGCAATTCTTTCGAAATGTCTATTTTCCGAGTATTTATAATCTCTCACGTTTTATGACAGCGTTGACCAAAGACTGAATTTTGTGGTACATGTGGTGTAACATCGCGCCACTATACTTGAATGGGCTGTCGTTATACAGACTCTTCTAAATAATTTTTCCAACGTGGACAATAACACGTTGTGTTGTCCCGCGCCAGCCGTGATAAGGGCAAGTTACACCACCTGTGGATCGACGAACCACGGCACTGGTCCGTTAAATTGACAACCTGAAAAGTACAAACCAAACTGAATGTGGAAAACTGTGTATCGCTTCATACAAGAACTAAGTAGGTTTATAAACATCCTCTATACTACTATCAGATTTCTTTGAATCTGCAAAAGTATTTCCATAGGTACCAAATACATTTTGCTCTTGAGTTCTTTCACGGGGGTAGTGAACTTTTGTTCCACCGACGCCATGAATCATGAATGATATTTCAATCTTTATAATCATCATGTTTGGGATTGCATATTATGTCTTCTAACTCAATCGCTTCAACAAATTTTGCAAGTTTGCAAATTCATTTATTTTGGAGTGCGTACTAAACTCGACTAAGGTAATCAGCTGATTATCGATTGGAACGCACGGTTTGCGATCCGCCGAACCATCACGAACCAATACAATCGGCTCCTTTGTTCCACGCAAATTTTATCGACATTCCATGGGTCCTGACGGAGAACGCATAACGGCCCCAAACCACCAGGCACCGAACTTACTATTTATGCCATCTAATCATCCTGCGGGTATGAGCGAATGGCAACTGAGCGTATGCAGATTGCCGTTGAAGGCTCAAATAAGCAGCAGTAAATGCGCCGTTGCACGTTCAACTAACAAACTGAAGCCTCTCGAAAATAACGACGTCATTGGTGGAATTCGGTTGTCGTGGAGTACGTTAAGTACTTAGGATTGGTGCTGGACAGGAGACTAACGTGGATGCACCACGTCACGAAGATCAGGAAGAAAGTCTTGCGAGCCGAACACAAACCAATGCTGTCCATTGGGGCAAACAACCTTACCACTGTGAAACGGGCACTTACCTAAAGAGTTTGATACACGGTTCCACTACCGTGTAGCAATTGAAGAATTTGCGAATACTCCAAAATGAAACATTACACCTAGTTGGCGCGCCTTGGTTCGTTTGCAACGAAGATACGGAAGTACCGCTGGACACTCTAGAACATCACTTGGGAGAAGGCAAAAGCCAGCGAAAACCCCTTAGTCATGGAGGTGGTACAGCTACAGAACCGCCCACTACCTAAGGTCCGGGTGACTCGAATCTGGGACTGACTATAATAATATTAAATATTTCGAGCCTAATAGCACTACCTGGTGACAATAAGAACCAGTACACACCTATTGGCAGCGCAGTGTGAGCTGTCTGAACCTTAGAGATAATCTCTCTGAAGATATAGTGAAAAATTTGCAAAAACGCACCCTTCTGGGAAAATCCTGAGGATATACTGGTATATGGTGAGGAAAAGGTCACCGTTTGTATTTTTTAACACCTTTTGAATAGATATTCGCGAGATTTTTAACGTTGTTGCTACTTCTTGAAGGAATTTATAAAAATATCCCATAACACTAATCTTAACAATTTCCCCATCAAATAATTTCTTTTTTTTCTTATTTCCAAACGTGACACGAACTGTGCGATATTCTAGAGAGTTTTATTAATACAGTATCGAACTGTTATTGTAATTTTAAACATAACGCCAAATCGGTGATAACCGTTCCTGGCCAACCATCAGCCTGATTCCCAGAATATTTTTAACTCTACCCTGTGTCGCTGTTGCCTCACAGTTAATGACACAACATTTCAAAACGACAAACTCAAAATTTCTTGGTTCTCTAGTGCCAAGTAACGCATACCTGCCGTTTAGAAAGCAGAGACATAACCGGGTACTGTCCCCCAAACCATCCCTCGAGCAGCTCTCGGCCTGCCTAACCACGAGATGGCAGCAGAAGTAGCGCATTGGGAAACCGCACATGTGAATATCCCGACAGGCTTGCTGACCATGATGTACATCTTTCACAGACGGAGCACATCAAACATGCCTAGAAACAATAACCATTAATTGCGAGGCAACAGCGGCACAGAGTAGATTTTACAATATTCTTGGAACCACGCTGATGACGACGGAAATTTCGAATCTGTTTAGTTTCTGATATACGGCTAACATAAGCTCATCCTGTGGCAGCCTAGATACACGACAACTTGTCGATTGTCTTTCACCTTCCACAATAGCACGCTGATGAACCGTTTAACGGAGAAACGAGCGTCCATTCATGTAGTTTAGATTCACTATTCATTCACTATTATTGTTATTATAAGAAAGAGTACTGTCCGTGCACCGTTTTAGATCGAAAAAAGCTATTGGGGAATGCAATCAAAATTGAACCGAAGGATTAAATAAAACTATCTTTTAAAGTGTTCTATTAAGCTTTCGAATTTAATTTTAATTCTTCATCAAAGCGAGACAATTACAAAAGCATCAATATCATTCAATGATTCAAAGACAGGTCAATTATATTTAATCCTTATTTAATAATTACTTGTTTCGTATTCTTTCGTTTTATTTTAGTAGTTCTTAGTTTATCATTTTCCAACAATGCCGAAAATGTCAAGCATTGTTTGAGAATATGGCACCACTTTCACTGTCATTAACAAAAAAGAAGTGCTTTGCACCATTTGTTCTGCGAAATTAGGTTCAGGGCCAAATATACTCTTGAGTGGCATCTGAAAAATACGAGGCATATCGAATACCAAAGAGGTGTTTCACATAATGTAATTGATTTATGCGCAGCTCTTCCATTAAATAAATTACAGGATCCACTTTTCCGTGGGTTTCTTAAAAAATATACCAACCAAGATATTCCCCATCCATCGATAATTAGATAATATTATGTACCTAAGCAATTCGACAAAACAATAAATCAAATCAGGTCAAAACTAGGTGAAAATTATCTCTGGATAAGCGCAGATGAAACGACAGACATTAAAGAAAGGTGCGTTGTTACTGTAATGGTTGGCACATTGCATATGAAAAATCCTCCAATGTCTTTCGTCGTTCTTTGTAGCTAAAAAAAATCAGATTGCGTGTCATTGCAAACGATATTACCGACATTATCATTAACAGCGTAAAAAATGTAGCTGGTGACGACTGCTTAAAAGTTCTACCCTTTCTCTCAGATTTTGCTAGCGTAATGTTAAAAACAGGTAACGAGCTTAAAAAACGTCTCCCAAACATGTTACATCTAAGATACGTCGTGCATGGAATACATCGCATTGCTGAACTTATTCGTGAAGAATTTCCCGATGTTAATTCATTAATTAACTCATTTAAAAAGATTTTATTGGAAGCACCAACTAGGATAAAGTTATATAAAGAAATGTGCCCCAATATACCTTTGCCACCAGAACCTGTATTAACACGATGGTGTACATGGTTAGAAGCCGCATTTTTTTATACCCAACACTTTCGTATTTTAAAACCTGCTATTAAAAGAAATCTCCAATAGCACTTTTACTACCCAGAATGAAAGTTTATGTTTAAAATATAAGGATTTAATTGCATACTTCCATTTCGCACCAGTTACTTCATGCGACGTAGAAAGATCTTTTTCTAGATTTAAAAATATATTAACTTACCAACGAAACCAATTTACAACGAACCATTTAGAAAAATATATCATAATTAATTCCTGTTACAATCGTATCGAAAACGTACTTGACGATTAACAAAATATAACTTTCAATTTATCTACGCTACTGCATATACCCGATCAACGCTTGGCTGGCTAACACTCACTAGGAAACTGCACCGAACGTCCTCGCTCTAATTATCAGTGCAGTCCCCATTAGTTTTTCTTTGATCCACTGTTATTATTATCATTGTATAATAGTTAGCCATTTGTTTACATAACTCTTTTTCGGCAATTTTAATATAACATTTTATTACATTAAAATTATTGCGAACAGTAACTCGATTCAGAAGTTTTTGTAAGTGCCAAAAATATGTAGTAACCAGCCGAAAACATGCTTGTTAACCTACTTAAATATGTTCTACATACACATACATGAAATTACTTGCACTGTATGCGTACCTGTTATTGCGTTATACACTAATTAAAGTGTTTGTACGTAAATTACATGGCATTTATTTAACAAGACGCCGTAAAATGCAAATAACGAAATAAACTGAAAATGGAATGGAATCATGCATGTCTGGTAGCACTTGTTACGCATTATTGATTCTAGTTTCACAAGCTTACTTTACACTCCCAACTTATTGTTAACTAATGTTGTAAATAAACTAAAGCCTATATTCCTTCAACCAACAATCGTTAGCGTAGTGCTACTACATTGTAGAAATAAACATTCAACTCCTCCCCTTAATAACACGATAATTCACTGTTAATTTGATATCTACACATTTTTACTACCTGTTTTCAATACCGAGCATGAAACTTCAAGGATAACTTTTCTCCCTATTTTCACAATGCTAGAAATACAAAATCAAAAAAGATTTCATTGCGTCATTCGATAATGTAAATTGCGACAAACATATTCAATTTTGTTATTAAATTAACAAATTTATTAAATTAGAACAATTCCAGGATTAATTTCTAATGTTCATAAACCAGATTTACACACAGCAATCAAATCAACATGGGCGATTATAAAGATGTTTACCTAGTCCCTATTTTGCATCTCACAATCAGTATGATGTTCATCGCGTAATATATGCATTTCACTTCTTCTTACAACATCGTTAGCTGCTTTTGTAATATGATCCGTGTAACTGATACCAAATCCTATCTCTTTGTCTATGTCGCATTTAATTTAAAATTGGTAATAAATATTCTTGCAAAAATTGCAAATATTAGTTGGCAGTAAGGCTTTCGTCAAAGAAAAGGGTCTAATCGCAGTATTGTTTAGTAATTTACATGAGACAAATATCTTAAACGAATACTGGTCTTTGCATTCTACGACATTTTGATTTAAAAGCTTTAAATTTATTTCTTTTCGCGATTATTTGTACAGTAGTACATTTAACCATTTTCCACTACCGTTAGACATATACCCTCTCCTACCTCTGTAGTTACTTTTGAAGCATTGCCCAATTTTTTGAAATCGTTGTTAACACTGTGCGTTTGTTTAAATCTATTTAAAATACGCGTTGCTTTAGGCTGATTTATAATTGCTATTAGAATGGCGGGCCTTAAACAATTCTGGAACTTTTCTGCGTGGAGTATTTTCCCTGACCAACAAAATAATAAACAACACATAAGTATCGGCACCCTCCGCACCACACAAGTTTAATTTATTACATAGTAATATAATAATTAGTCCGGTGATGATATGATATGATGAGGACCATTCGTGTCCTCGAAACGGCCGTCCCGGACTAATTATTATATTACTATATAATAAATTAAACTTGTGTGGTGCGGAGGGTGCCGATACTTATGTGTTGTTTACCATACTACGCCACAGTCCTTGCTATCATTATTCAACAAAATAATGTCACTATAAACTATAACTAACTATAACTATAAACTAACACCATAAACAAAATTGTAAATAGTACTTCAAGCAATCATTAAATAGACATAAAATAAACAATAACTCACTACTGCTACTGAAAATGGTAGTAATTAGCAAATTTTTCATAAAGTAATTAGTCAGTTGTGTATTGTTTAGTTTTACCGAAGCTGTCGTCTTGTCTGAATTGAGTATTTTGCATATTTTTTGTTTGCAGGTGAATAATTTGATGCATATTCCTTTTACACCTTTTGATAAAAACTTGTGTTTGCTACGTTTTTCTGTGAACGGATTTCGTACAGATTTTGTTCACTATATTTAACTGCTTAGAAATTGTTAAATAAGCTATTTAAGAATTTTCATCAAATAGTTCGTTCCTAAATGCCTCCATTAGTGCCTTATGTAGACTGAAGTAATGTCTAGTAAATTAGTTAAATAAAAACTCCAAGTCTGTTCAGAAAGTTTTAATTGTATAAACCTTTCGTCATGAGGTGTTATTATTGCACCTAGTATTTGTTCTATACCTTTCCTTAATAGCTGTACGGGGATCACTGCACCGAGAGAAAAATGCTTAGAATGTCACTACAAATGTGTACTACGTCTTGTAATACATGAAGTGATTGTACGATTTGCAGCAAATTTCTTCACCAAATTATAGTATTAAGATTGTAGTAAAAGTTGCTAGTACTTTTGAGAAAAAATAATAAGTGAAATGACATCTTGGCCTGTCGATGTAGTAAAGCAAAACAAGCCGTACAAAATATGTTTGAAGTATATTAAACATAAAATATATCGTTTTAGCTAAGTTTCTTTTTTGTGAACATCAATGTAATTTTATAACCTCTACTTTGAGATGTTTTTCTACTTTAGTTAGAAGAAAACATTGAAATAATTCAATTTCAAAGAAAGTATGCAGTTTTAACAAGAGATACCTTCAAAGAATGGCGAACGATAAAAGTATTAAAGAAGGCGTTGGAATTGTTTATGATAATTTATCTGGCCAACATAATTATTCTATTATGGAAAATATATTGGTTGGATAATATATTAAACAAGAGTTTGTCTTCAGATGATTGAGGTTATATATTTAGTTATCTTTATAGATTGAGCCAAATCAGATTTAGGACAAAATGTAGTACTTATCAATAAAGATTTCATTTTCGCAATTCCAAAAACAACTTCCGATTGTTAGAGTACAGGCCAGTGTTCGGTTCGCCGCTTCGGGCCGCTACTCTCCTGTTCATAAGATGTGAGTTGCGTTACGGTGTTCACTATTATCTGTATACAATGACAGTGGCAGTGGGTGATGTTCACCACTTTCACTAGACCTAAACTTTAACTAGACAGACTCGTGTTTATCCGTTTCATGAGACTGGCTTCATGTTGCCTACTGGTTTCCTCGAGAGTCGACAAAACATGAGTCTGTGCTAAATCCGTGAAGCGCACGAAAAGTGGCGAACTTAAGACTGATGACGTAAACGAGAAGGCTACTGAACAATAAACATTTTCACGCTATTTTATCGCTTTTTGAGTAAAAAATCAGAATACATCCTTCTTTGTAAAGAGTGTCAAATTAAATACAAAGAGGAAATTAACCTAATAGATTCCCACTATAAATAACTACACTAAAGGTAGTATGTGTAATAGAAACTGAATTTCAATAGCGTCGGTTAGGTTAGTTTATCATAATTTATCGGAAATGCTTACTAATTATTTGCTTGTTCGTTGTTGTGGTTGATTATTAAGTCTATCACACTTCTTTCGAATTAAAATTGATGGTACTTATAATTCGTTTATCACTAGAAATACCAGATTATGACTCATTAATGTTCACAATTGGTGACGATTCACTATACGCAATACGTAATGCGTAATACGGGTAAAAAGTTACGTCTGTGCACTTATCTCGTTTTGGAGGAATTTTACCCTGTATTCTGATGCCTTAGGGAAAGGTCTCCAAATTTACGACCTACGTACCAATACCTGTCTGCGGTAACGGGTCGAAAGTTTATTGGAACCAGATGCTTTTATTTAATGACCAATTAATAAAACAGAGTAACTGAAATTAAACATTATAATTATGGTTAACGAGATTTATGTAGCTGTAACTTTGCACTGACAATTGTTTGCAGTTGTGGAGATTATCAGCAGCTACTTCGAATACTATCAGTTAACTCGGATCTATAAATATTTTTTGTATTTTATCCATTTGAAATTCCGGGGCAAGGATTTCTATGTCTATGTTAAAAGGATTTTGAAAAATGTTGCTGTAATTTGCAATTGCTAAAGTATATGAAACATGTTTTTTGATCAATTAGGATCGAAACAAGATAATTTTTATTGAAAGGACTTAATATGAGTGTGTAAATCAGGCAGAAACTACTTTTCTACTTATAATTTGAAATTAAGGCAATTCGAATGTTTAGATAAATCTGTACAAAATGAATTTCCATAACCACTCTTTGTTTTGTAACTCAGCTAGAAGTTCTTTCATTCAAAAAAAAATTCGATTATTCCTCGCGGCTCAACAAATCGCGTTAGAACTTTTAGGCAGCTAAGTCAGTGGACTGCAGTATAATATCGTAAACCATTTTCTCCAATCTCTTCAATAAACTCGCTGAAATGACGATGATTAAGCGCCTGTGATCTGATAACATTTACAGACATGACATGACCCATGTCAGCTTAATTAATCGTACATTGCATCATACATCAACAGTTGTTGCGCATTTTCCGCACAAAAGCTGCTTGGATATATCAGAAGTTTTAAAGCAAATCGCTTTAAAACTTCCGATATATTCAAGTATTTTCCGCACAAAAACTGTTGATGTTATGATGCATTTTCTACGGCCTTTGATAGAGAGCCAGACACCTTTATTTTTTTCACATGTTTTTGGCACCATTAGTGATAATACGCTTCAAGCGTTTCCACTGAAGATTGTTTTTCTGAACAGCATTTTCAAGTACTTTAAAAATATTATCTCCAGTGGACGTACCGTGAATGCTATGAACGTCATGTTCATACACTTCGTAATTTTTATCTATCCCTCGAACGAAAGTGGCACCTAAGCAGTATCTAAAACATCTATTGACTCATCCAGGACCAGAATCACCCTAAGTGTCATTCTTACTTTCATTTCATATTTTCTGGAATATCATCTACTCTTCGAGCTACAGTGTTCCTTAAGGATATGGTTTGATTACAAATGATACACATTGCCTTATTACTTGGCTCAATCACGAAATATTGATTTCTCCATTGCTCTTTAAATGTTCTGTACTCACTATCTACCTTGTTTCTTTCTTATTTATACAAATCCACAAAAAAGGCACGTAACATCAAATAAAAATAATGTTAATTGATATTATTAGGCACCGGAGTTCTCATAAATAGAACATAATAGAACACCTATATTTTCACTAAATTATAGTCACACAACACACTAGTCGTACTATATTTCGCTTTTCAGATCGCATTGGCCGTTCCTAACTCAAAATTTAGAATTGTTAAGCTCTTAGTTGTTTTCAGGGTTGCCATTTTTTTTCTGCAACTAATAGCTTATTTCAGGAATCAAAATAGTCCAAAGAAGCCGAATTTACCAACTTTCCATTTCTTGTTATACTTTGTTTTTGTATATTTAGCTAATCTTCCACTTGTCTTTGTTAATTATCGAAAGTGCCCATAGACCATAGATACTAACCTTGAAAGTGCATAAATGAACACATTTTGTCGTTGGTGTCGCTGTGACGCAATGCCAACTTTAGCCATTAAATAGCCCAAAGTGGCCTTTGTATGGTAGCTAAAGGCGAGTAGCCTCTAGCTAAAAGTTTAGTAACCAGCAGCAGTTTTCTAGTATACCAATCGGTTATTTATCGCCCAACCTGGCAAGCAGGGTTGCCAGGTTGGGCGGCCAGGCTACTTGTACTTATACCACGCGTCCTCGATGCGTAGATTATCCCGAAACTATTAAAATCTTCCAGACAAGCGATCATGTGGCAGAGCTTTTCCAAAACATGCTCTAGCTCTGGTACTCGTTACAAGATAGCGCTATGCTACTGCAGCGTGATTTGAAATTTGGGATGATTCAAAACTGTAATATGTTGAAATGAACTAACTACGTATTGGCTCTTGGACTTAATGGAGGAGTCTGCCCTTAGGGTAAAACGTTTGGAGACTCCTGCTTTAGAGTAAAGCTATCCCGCATTCTGTTTTCCCTCATAAGAGGTGAAATTTATTCCTAATTTGGGCGAACTTTACCCCTTTAGTGGTAGCGACGTTCTCTCAATTTTTTAGAATGTACGATCAAGAAGTTCGATTGCTCTAAGTGGAGATATCTCTAGTCCTATAAGTTAGCTAATAGTCAATGTATAAAACAAAATATCAAATGTTGTGCAAACTAATTCCGCGAAGTGTTGCAAACACAATTTTTAATACGTATTTCGAAAACAATTAAGTTTAGATAAAGATAATCCTATATAAAGTAGCTCTAGGCTCTCTAGTACTATTCAAATATGTACTAATGTACAGTGTTTCACAAAAAAAAAAACAACTTTTATACATAATCTTTTCCTGTTCAGCCTGTATATGTCAACATTTTTGTTTTCCTATGACTAATATTTACTTTTAGTAGCATTTTTACGGTGTTATCGAAAGAACTCGCACTATTACCTCACCCGATATGTAGGTATAAAAATAGGAAAAAACAAATATCAGCCGCATATAATTTTACGCAATACTGTCAAACGGAATATAATAGATAGACAAGATAAAATGGATATACGGCAATATATTTCAATATTCAATGTTTTTATTAACGGTACCATGTTAATACATGTTTTTACAAACTCTGAATCTATAAATAGAGGCAATTTTCGCTAAATAAGATATATCTACATGAAAATATGGTTCTAAAAATAGGGAATTACATTGTACATACTGTTACATGGTATGTATACCAACTAGTCACAGTAAGACCTATTACGTACTACAGCACTCAAATAATCTGAACTCATAGCATATAGGTAATACTAGCTTTAAAATAATAACGTAGGCTTCCACAGCCAGAGTCAGTTAAAACTAAACGTGCTACGGGTTCGGGCCGTATCATGGTTAAACGAAAACTCGAGGTTTCGCTCAAAACCATATAGGGTTTCTTCAGGAGAGGGAAAGGTGCAAGGCAACAGTTAGCACGGTAATTTGGGAGACTTTAGGAGACGGCTCTAATACTATCTTTAATTGGAATCATATGTAAAGTAATCTTTTTGAGCTAAAGCAAAAAAGAAGTGAAATAAAAATGCATTTTATCGCCCCTATTTTTCGCTATACACGAATGGAAACCAAATATTTTCGGGCCATAACGCAATGTATTGAGCGTACACAGTTGTCGGATCGCAACCGCCGTACTCTGTGTTAGAGGTACTGAGTGTATCACTATGTTTTATTCCAATTCGAGATCAAAGAAAATATTTATTTTTGTAATGCACATCATAGTGAAAACCTGAGTTTAATTGACAGAGGAATACGTTAAAATACCTACGACCTATGAAGTGAAAATAATGTATTACAGATATTTCGAATAAAAATTGAATTCTAAAATAAAATATCAAATTTAAGTCGAACTGCATCGTTCATCCAATAAAAACAATAACTATTATTTTAAACAACCAATAAATAAAAAAGAAGAATTTGCTTTTTACACAAAACTATGATTTCTAAGGAATGATTGATATCAATAAATTTAACCAAACGATCAACTATTTGCCCGGTTTTTTTAGCTGTTAATAACCTAGTAGTTGATAATAAAATTCTTATCGTAGGCTTGGAAGCGTCTCAGTCGTAAGCACCATCGTTCGTGGCAGTACTAAATTACAATCAATCTTGGGCGTATAGAAAAATTTTTGACATATTTTGCGAATTATTGCAGTTCAGCATAGCATTGTTGCAGCATATGTTATCAGTAGCACTTGCTAAATATTTATATACAACATACAATACTTTATGTTCTAACAATTTAATTTACAATCAACTAAATTTCTTTTCTTTAACAATACCATATTACAGCCTGTAATATGCTATTTGAGTTCACGACCTAGCATCTAACGAACTGACGTCAGCGTGGTATCACCGTAAAATACAATGGGTATTTCTTACCGAACTTGGCCACTTATTAACAAGTAATGTTTAAGTTGCAAAATCGTTGCAAAGACAATATAGAAATTGTTTTCTGCGTGTTTATAAGAAAAAGGTACGTTAAGAATCAGAATTAATGGAAGAATATGGAGCGGAAATATATTTATTTAATAGAATGCAGAGGCTATATAAGCCGCCGCAGAAACTGAAAAAGGATCAGAAAGGCATAGGGAAGATGACTATAATGCAAACAGACAACATAGACTCGTAGGATAAGATATACATATATGTATCAAAAGGAATTTAGAAACTACGCTGGACAAACTGAAGAGTAGATATAGAAGTACATGTCCACTGCGTTATTTGCGTATTCAGGTACGAAGGTACGTTAAATGTTTAGTGTGCGATATATATTTAACGTGTTGGTCACAAACGCCATATACAAAGTGCAAACCATAATAATATCAAAACCGGTGTCGCCGCAAAATACGAACAATTCTTATTTGATTTATGTAGATTTATGTACTTTGTTAAACAACGATTCATTTATTTCATTTTTTAACAAATACGCCAATATTACATTATCGAGCAGGATCACGAAATTATTTATCATCTGTGCGTATACATTTAGAAAATAAAATTAAGGCTGAACTGTCAAATAAAAAAGTATGCTTGTGTGTTATGGTGCCCAAAATGGAACCGCATCAATCGCCATCTTCAATTTTATTAGCTTCTAGACGAATAGAACAATGTACTGCCCAAGTAATTTCAAAAGTAGTGTTAAGCACGTTGGAAAAATTTGAAATATGCAGACATCAAGTCAGTCTTAATGTTTATGACAGATGGTGCCGCAACTATGCTTTCTGTAAGCCGGTCTCTTAAGGAACAGTGTGGTAACTTTTTACATGTAAAATGCATGCTCTACATCTTGTGGCAGAGACAATTCATAGATGTTATTCGCAGGTGGATGCGCTAATTGCGAGTACAAAAGCAGTGTTTCTGAAATCTCCAAAACGTATTCGCGAATTTCACAGACTGAGTTCTCATACCCCTGAACCACCACAACCGATTCTTACACGTTGGGGAGCATGGTTAAAAGCGGCATTTTACTATCATAAATATTTTGGGAGTATAAAGAAGGTGGTTCTATTATTCAATCCGAAAGAATGTGCAGCTATCCAAACAAGTCAGAAAAGATAGTCAGATTTGAAGATAGTCAGGTGAGTGTGATTTACAAACTATTCACAGCAATTACAACGGAGTAGTGCAGGGAATAGAAAAATTACAAAATTCTTGAGTGTAGGCTTTCACGGCCGTAATCCATAGTAGAAATGTCTTTCGGGTGATGTCGTGTAGTTAATATTTAACTTGACGTTTCGCTGACTATCCTGTCAGCTTCTTCAGAAGATTTCTAAAGACTGCTGTTGTTGTCTTTTGCTGCTCGTTATATATCCTATTTTTGTTCCGCTTTGCTGATCCATAACCATATATACAAAATTCTTCACTGTCGTTAGAGGAATCACTGCAAATAGTGAAAGATGTACACGCACAGCTTTGTTTGGTAGAAAAATTGCAAAAAATGTGTTCTAATTAGGTTTGAAAGTGTTTTAGACAAGGATTCAAATTTCGCCACACTTAGACAAATTGGTGAAGGTTCGTCTAGCAATGCGTTAAGTTGTTTCAAAGATTTTTTTAATTATGCAAATATAACATCACTAGATGTAGAGCGATCGTTTTCTTTACACAAGAACATATTTTTCTCGCGGAGGACGCGTTTTGCGGAAATAATTTATCGAGATCGGTTCATAATCTACAAAAACCATTTTAAAAAACGGCACCGTTCGCGATAATATATCCATGCATACTGACTCCCTTCGCATGCAAAAATCCATTCGTTAGGTACGCCCATGGTGCGCACCCGAATTTGCCCACTCTAATCATCATACACATAACTTGATATGTAGAGATCTAACAAAATCTGTACCTTATATAACACTACTATAAAACCAGATAACAACAAACATTTATCCCTATAATAATTCAGACTATACCTATTCATACGTATGAGTAGCCATTTACATGTGCACTTGTCTGCAAGCACTTACATATACGTTCTTCAAAAGAACTATATGGAAAGAGTCCACACTATTTATAGTTAGCCGTAGTGATCGTGTGTACGGTTGGATTCTTGCAGGAAAAATGCGCGATGATTGTTGCTATAATTTGGAATAAAACTTTATTTTAAAGTATTCAAAGTTTTAAAACATTGGTGCAAATTTTGCAAGTATTGAGATTAGGCAGAGATATAAAATTCCAAAGTATATCCTTTTGTCATTGTCAATCTCTTTATTATGTATTTTTCAAATTGGATATTAGAAATAAAAATAAAAATATTTATGAGTAGATATTGTAACTGACATGTTTAGTTTTTGAAACATCTTATTATGTCGGACGATTTGTGATTGTGATAATAAATATATCAGAATATAAATTAGATATGTAATAAATAATACTAATTCGCAAAAATGTATACTGGAAACATGTTTTTATTATTATTAGATAGTATTATATTAAATGCAAACCG
Source organism: Marronus borbonicus (assembly GCA_902655005.2). Taxonomy (NCBI): domain Eukaryota; kingdom Metazoa; phylum Arthropoda; class Insecta; order Coleoptera; family Scarabaeidae; genus Marronus; species Marronus borbonicus. The sequence continues at coordinate 22,769 of LR737480.1, forward strand.
TGTGGTCCTGAAACATTCCTCGTATCCGCTAAGTTTTGAACAACTGTTTTTTTATAAAAAGCAAGTCGAGTTTCGTATTTTATTTACTCACATTTGAAGGACGTCTGCAGTTCAATTGGGTTCCGGATGCCACCGGATGTGATGTCAATATTCTTATCTTAAATAGAACATCCTATATATTTTTGTGCTTTCGGAAAAATGATACTGTACATGTTATTTTTGAATTCAAATGAATATTACGACACGCAGCCATATAAGCAGTTTTGATATGAATAAACATTATTTTGCAAAAATTTTTTAGTGGCGCATTTTAAATTGCAGCCAGTATAATAAATATTGATTACTTCATTACTCAACAATTACAAAAAAAAATCTAATAGAAGAGAATAGAATGTATAAAAAGGACAACAGAATACAGTATAGTAAATCAAAACTTAAACGTATAAGTAAATACAATTGAAAAAATAAAAAGTGAAAATCGATGCAATATATTAACATAACACAACGTGCGCGTTAGAATGAAGATAAAGGTCTGGATACGCACAATTGGCATTCCTACTCATATAATTAGGTGGTGCTTTAAGTAGAACATACATCCGTACTTCTGAAACATAAAATATATCAGCAGATTTGCGATTATATTGAGGTACCACGAAGTGCACTTGACCAAAGCAAAGACGGTGCTCGGTATCATGATTCATCAACTTAAAAAGAAACTTCCCGCTAACTATAGCCCTACATCATTTTTATGAGAGGTACTTCAGAAATCTTTTTTGAACTCTTTCAAGTTGGTGCAACAAGCAGTTGATGATGATGGTAACGCAGCATTGTCGGAAAAATGTCTACAAGTTCGAAATAAAAATCTAATTGATTCGATAACTGTGTATCAAAGAGCACACCAAGTATCTTATCTATTGGCTGACTTTACGTACTATAGTACTAGACACGTGCGTAATTATGTCGGGGTGATGACAAAAATTTTCAAACTTTTAAATTTTACCAATATTTCGCTTTTATTTTAAAGCTACATCAAGGTCATAATACAGAGTTTACAGATATAAATTAAAAGAAATGGATATAATTAAATTTAATTTACAATGAATTTAAAAGCAGATAACCATATGTGTGAATATATAGGTTTAGTGATACACATCGTAGGAGCTCTGACTGGCGAAAGAGGAAATTGGTAGGAGTATCCATAAAAAGAGAACATAAATAGAAGGCACGTGCGAAATATAAAAAGTATACAGGTTTATCCTAATGAATTGGAACATTTGAATCAGTCAAATTATGTTATTGAAATATTAAAATACAAGGACATAAATAACAATTAGAGGTGATTACATAAAAAAAAAATGAGTTGCAGATAGTTGAAAATTTGACTATTTATTTTTTATTTTTAAACAACTCTAAATCATTGAATCTCGAAATCAAAATCAATCTATATGTGCCGTTTAAGTTTTTGATTTTTTCTAAATGAAATAAGTATGAATAGAAATTGCTTAAGCCGTCTACGTCGGATCTAAAATTCGCAGTGTTAGGATGTAGATTTACACAAGCCATTTCTAAAAATATAATTATTTTCAATAGTTAAAACTTTTACATTGTTGAATTCCATATTCAAGAATTTGGACAATTAATGTCACCGAATATCAACAATTGCTTATGAAAAAGCTTCAAGCTTGACGCATCAGAAAATATTTCATATTCATCACATATAACATACGGATGCATATAAGCATTAACAACAAACAAATTCATTGCGCCATTGCAACATTTACAAATAATATCAGCGGTTAACATTGTGTTGATTAAATGAATGCAGTTCAAATTCTACCGCCAGTAGTGCGCTCAACAGTTGCAAAATTCTTATCCTTTTGATAGACAGCAAAAGAGCTATCAAAAATCTCACAATCCAAAATGGCCGGACACAACCATGTTTCCGTGAACAAGACAACATCAAAGTTAACTGAAGCGCTGGCGGAGAAAACGTACAGAGACCTCGGACGTCCTGATAGTTAGATCTTAGCAGAGTAGTACATCTGCTGGGCAAACTCAGTTTTCCCGACGGGAAGCGCGGATATCATTAACAAATGTTGATGTTGAGTTTCGTTTTATTAGCAGTAATCTTGAACCGCAGTTGCTCCTTCACTGACTTAAAACATAGGAGTACGGTGCTTCGACTATCGAAATAGATCTGTATTTATCTACAGTTCGTAGCTTCCTCGCCTTACGCAATATTTCATATACTACGGTGGAGTCAATGTTAAGTTGATTAATCTCTTTCTTGAAGAATTTGTTGATCGTACACTGTGTATTTCTTGCTCAATCGCATTTGTAATTTCGAGATCTGTTGAAATCTCACGAACGGTAACAATATCGGAAACTACCTGGTCGGTTTTCGAAGCATTTTCCAATTTTAGAACGTTAAACAGAATGAAATTATTTTTTCTGCTTTCCTTCTCCGAAATCTCGCGAATAATCCGATCCTTCTATCCTCTATAGGCTATACTGAAATTTTTAGAAAAAAAGTATAATTCTTGTCTCTTGAATAGAATTTTAGGCATTTATAAAACTGGTAGAATGATCAGCTTTTTTAAGAAATTAAGAAGTTTTCTAATAGTGATAGTAATAAATGGTTTATTGTTCTTTCAATACAATGTATTGTAGACAACGGTTAACAAGTTATACAATCTTCTGAATATTCAGTGCCGGAAATGACTTGCGTAATTGAAGCGACCAGAACGAGACTGATCACGGAACTTTGGGAGGTGCCACGTTTTATAAACATTTATGGTGACTATATCCTCTTCGTCGGATGATTTTAGAATATCGTACACATATTAACTGTTGTCATTAGCCAGTACACTCCTACAACTTTAAAACAGAGGTGCAAAGTACTAATAATAATAACTTTGGAACTGAATGAAATATGGTAAATAAAGAAAGTTGAAACACCAAGTAAAGCATTTCCATCAATTCAGTTCTGTTTCGATGGTGATGGAAATCTTTCAGAATGGATTCAATGTATCTAATTTAAAATTTTGCACATTGAGTGTAGAACATGTTTAATACTTTTTTATGTAGAGTTAGTATAAAGCATGGAACTGCTCCGGTTTCTTCGTGGTAGTTCGTTGGCTTGGTATAAACCTGGGCATCGTCATGTTAAACAATCCAACGATTTAGAAAATGATTTCACTTTTACTATTTTGCTCCCGATTTAACGGAAGGTGGCATACAGCTTTGTTTTTAAATAAAACGCCCTCTACATGTTTGTATTTTTTAATTTATTCTCAGCATGGCCTTATGGATTATGTTAACCGTAGACGTACTGCACATCCAGAATTTTTCCAGACAAGAAATTAAAACACAAAATAAAGAAGGATAAATGGACAAAATATCTACAAAACAAGTCAGACGAGAGCTACACGGATTATAAAATGCAACGAACGAAAGTAAAAGAAATAGTGACAGCAGCGAAACAGCAAGCCTGAGAGGAATTTGGAAGGAAAATGGAAGAAGATACCAACCGAAAGCTGTTCTATAGGATATTGAAAACATCAAGGAAACAAAAGAGGTATAACTTACAACAGATTAGAGCAAAAAACTGTACACTGTTAACAGATGGAAATAAAATAATAGATAGATGGAGAGAATACTTTGAAGATCACAGATGAACAAAGAAATGCAAACAATGGAAACATAAACGAGACGCATGACCAAAATACACAAAATGGATTGTCATACCAGTATTTAAAAAGGGTGACACAAGAGCATCAATGACAACAGCAATGACAGCAGATGATATAATTAAATCTATAGAAAACGTAAACAACAAAGCACATCTGGGATATTACAAACTACGACCAGTAAGAGTATCAGAGTGTGCCTTCGCAGATGACTTGATGATATGCGCTATCAATGAAAGCGAATTACAAGAAAATCTAAAGCTGTGGGAAGAAGAACTAGCGGCAAGAAATATGAGAAACGAAACTAAGACGAAAGTAATGGTAATGGGAAAAGAGAACACGAACCAAAATATTAAAACAGGAGAAGAAAAATAGAACAGGTCGACAAATTCAAATACCTTGGAGTGCTAATACAGAGAGAAGGAAAGATGGAAGAAGAAGCACAAGAAAGAATAACAAATGCTGCACGCTTATACCACCGCTTAAAGAGGAACTTTGTTCGGAAAAAAGAAGTAAACCGACAAACAAAACAGGCAGTATGTAAGACGATCTTTAGACCAATTTTAATATACGGCAGCGAGAGCTGGGTTCTAACAAACAGTATGAAAAGTAAACCCCAAGCCATGGATATAAAATATCTCAGAGGAGGTAAAGCCATAACTAGAAGAGACGGATTTACTTACACCTTAGGGTAGAAAGGAAGTATAGGAATATATATATAGTCCGTCTAGAAAGTATCCGGAATTTATTATTTTTATTAATTTTAATATATTTCTTCTTTGTTACATCCTAAGACAAAAGTAATGCATCAAGTAGGTTGTGCCAACTGTGGGCCATGGCAAAAATCATATAACTACACCAGCTGTCAAATATTATTGATTATCAACAGGCTTAATATTTGTAAAATAATGTCGCAAGTAGAAAGAAGAAAGTTGGTGGAATGTTTGTATAGAAAAGGTGTTCAAAACGTTAAAAAATTAGTGCAATTGACTGAACTCGGAAAAAGTGCAGTATAGGAGACAATAAAGAGGATAAAAAATAGGAGAGATATGAGCCATGGACCAGTTCCTGAAAGACCGCGTAAGATTAGCAGAAACAATCTAAACGCTTTAGTGACTAGGACGACAAAACCCGCGCCTAGGGTTTCGAAAACTGGCCAACAGATTTGGAAATCAACGTCAAATAAGAGTATGTCCAGAAACTGTCCCCATTTCACTGAGAAGACAAGGTTACTTATCAAGGAAACCAAAAAAAATCCCTGCAATGACACCTCTACAAAAGCAACGAAGAATAGATTTTTGCCAACGATTTCGAGACGATAATTTTAGTGATGTTTTTATATCTGACGAAAATTGTTTTCAGCTTGGTGCAAATCATTTAAAAATCCTATCAAGAGAAAATGTTACGGTTCAAATTTCCCACAAAAATAATGGTTTGGGGAGCAATCTCTCAGCGTGGTGCTACACCTCCCTGTATAATTGATAGTACCGTTAATAGTGCAAAGTATTGTGAAATTCTTAATGGCTTTCTTCTTGAAACGGCTTGTGCTTTAGATCCCGAAGGGTGGCGTTTTCAACTGGATAATGCAAGATGCCATACTTCTGCTTACAATAAAACTTGGATGCTAGAACAAAACTTGGCAACAATTCCATGGGCAGCAGCTTCCTCAGATCTTTGTCCCATCGAAAACATATGGGGACTAATGAAAATTGAAGTAGAACGAGCAGCACCACGAAATAAAGAAGATTTGATTCGGTCAGTTTTACAAGCCTGGACCACTATCACCGAAAAGTATAGCGTTGACCTCGTTTCTGGATTACCTGAACGTTTAGTTAAGTGTTCGCAGTTAAATGGAGATTGTATTAGTAAATGAGATGAATTATTTGTTGTGATTTTATTATTCAAGTAATAAAAATATATACCGTAAAATTATAGCGGTGCTTTTTGTTTTCCGGATACTTTCTAGACGGACTATATATTTTCAATTCAAGATTTTCTGTTTTATTTTTATTTGTTAAGCATCCAATAAGCGCATTTATTATTATTATTGTTAATAATATGTAGGCAAGAGAACATCATTACATAATTGTCAAATAGAATTCGGTTTAATTAAAAACATAATTCTGTTGTTAATTTTTAAACAATCAATATATGAACTAGTAGAGAATCCATCCGTGAGAAAGTAAATAAATATGTCGTTTCTTTGTGTCTCTGGTGTCAACTTACAGAGATATATAAACAGATATCAACACGGTAGAATACAATGCGATATAAGGTAGTTATTTTAAAAATAGACTTAATTGCTGTGGCTTATAGTATAGTTGATTCAAATTAAAAAACCAAAACTTCCGTAAACAGTAAGTCGTAGCAGTACTGATAAGATTCTAACACTATTAAGAGATCATGTTACACAGTTTACTTTAGAGATTTAAACTTGTAAGTATGTTTTAGCTACATAACCTACAATTAGAGCATACACCGTTATACTATTTATGTCGCTTGGTCGAATATTTCTGAAACGATTTAAGTGGACGATAAAGTTTTATTTATCACTCCGACAATCTCTATGTTTAATTGAAATCGCCGTTGGGTGAAGTCAATTTTCCAAGCAAATTAATATGTTACAGCACTCAAATTTTACTTCAACTACATATTTAATTTATGTTTGATTATTCAAAAGAACGCAGGCTTCTTCCTACGTGACGGGTTACCATAGAGACCATAATTTTAATTATATCAATTTAATTTTCGTAAAACGTTATTATCTGCAATTTATCGCCGGAAGAGGGGACACTCCCATATATAGAATTTTATGAAAATGTTTCCTATTAACTCATGACCTGCGGCGCATAGCTGTTCTGGAGCTACAAGAAGTCAAAGTTTTATGACGTCAAGACAAGGAAGCAAAGCTATAAGCAACTAACTCCATCGTTTGTTTAGCCATAGAATGATTGCACTTATCTCAATCTATTGCTGAATCATCAACGATAACTCACATTTGGGATTTTTATTATTTTAATTCAAAAGCAATTAAACCCGTTAATGCGATTTGTCGGTGGTCTCCGTTCTTTTCAATAAGGTTTAAGTTCTCAGTGTATTAAAATAAAACAACAAAACTGAACTCTAAAATTTTCGGATCTTTATCTACATTTTCTGGACCTTTCCTGCTAACAAATTGTGAATATGCTCCTGTTTTTTGCGGGTGGGGTCAAACTTGTAATAATTAATTTGTTTGAAAGACATTTCAAAACAAAATATCTATTTTTTTAGAATTTGTTACTGCCATTTAATATTTGTTTGTGCTATAATAGCTAAATTTAATTTTATATAAACGGTAAAAAAGCGTTATTACTTCCATTTGTTTGCCGCTAATAATGCGCTTTAGCAGTGATTCTTAGAATACTCGAGCAGTATTCGCTAAACATGTTGTCTAGCTTGTTTTTGATAAATTCTTTCTCTTGCCTTCCAAATTTTCTGTGAAAAAAAAAAATAATATGAGGACATTAACTTCCTTAAATGAACTAATCAGAATTAATCATGTTCAATTCCTAGTAATTGTCTGTCCCCCAAAAAGTTGGTGTAACCTAATTAGTAATAAATCGCCACAAACATTCCTAATATGTTGTGAATACCTTATTCTTTGAAGTACTAATTTCATTACAGGTTAACTGGACATCTAGTGCGCTGAGCTATCGATCTCGTAGTACCGGATTCGAACCTCGGACCCACAACTCTCAAAGTAACGTTTTCTATAGTCTTTCTTACTCTTACTTTCTTACTAAATTTGACAAATGCTTAAGGTGAACAACTTGAGACACTCTACGGGCGCAGGCGTCATAATAACTCATTGCCAGCCGGCCTACAGAGCAGTAGTCTGGCGGAAAAGAATAGAAGTATCTTTGGCAGTGAGATCTCTCTAGGAACTGCTTCCTTGAAAGCCATAGTGAGTCCCCCTGCTGGAGCTTTATATGAAGGTGGAAGCTATGGCTGCAATCTTTAGACAGAAAGCCAATAGTTTGTGGTAACCCAATATTTGAGTTGGAGGACGCATTAGTATTACGGCGACAGTACTGGACATGCTTTTGTTACAAATACCCGCGGACAGTATGGCACTTGAGATTATATTTACCGTAAAATTTAATGCCGAATAGAGACCAGCACGGAGTAACGCCAGTGTTCTTAATGACTAGTTTACCGACGTAACTCAGTCAAGGCGAGGAAGCCGGTATTTGTGGAGTGAGGTCTAGACAGAGAAAATTTGTAAGCCTGAAAGAACACGCAACGCTTTCCCAGGCAGAACTATTCACAAATGTAACCTCTGCTGAAGTCATCGCATAGGAAGGCTGCACGAAAAGCAAAATAAATATAATAACGGATGGTCAAGCCGCCACCAAGGCAGTTATGCATCCTACTACTAAGCCGGGAACTAATAGAGCATTGTAGTCAGTCCCTCAATAGACTGACACAAGACAGTAGGTGTTTTTGATCTAGGTGCCGTGATATTAAGGGCAACATAGTCGACGAACCAACCAAGGAAGGACACTTCCTATGAAGATAGTGGAGACTAAACTGCTTGAGTGGACATGGGTAACTTATGATGGATTTCGTATTTACAATGTATCTTGTTATATCTACTAAGGAAAATAACAGTTGTCTTCTTTGCGGGGTGCTCACAGCATTAGTAGATCAACCAAAGCACTAGAAAGGGATCATCTGACACGAAAATTAAACTAATACTACCAAGCTAATTTGAAATGTGATTTTTTGTTATTATACTACGTAATTTTTGTTCAGAGCATTCTATTTCGTATTAATTAATTAATTCATTCGTAGATAAAAAAATTATTTTAATAAACTTTATCGCATTGTTAATTTTTTCATAATTTATTAAACTTTCTTACGGTTACGTTACCTTATAATATCTCATCCATATATTTTAAAAGGTTTTATATCTCCCGCAACTGGAAATTTCTACCTTTTTAAATGTACACAGTAATTTGAAGGAAAAATTCCGAGGAGGAAAGATTCCGCATTAATAATTAATTACTTTGGATTATGTTGCTTAGTTTTTTTTTAATGAATACTGTATTGCCATATTTTCAGTGTAATAGTGTAATTTCTACTTCTGAATTATGTCAGACAATTTTTATGAAGTTGTTATTAATAATTTTATTAACCTTTCACAATGAATAGAACAGAATTAATTTTCACGCTTAATTACTTGTTGATTTGAATTGCTATTAAAATTAAAATTACAAACTCTAAAGCTGTAACAAATTTACAATGCTTTTGATACAGTATTGTTTATAAACGAAAAGAATTAACACAATTTGTTCTATATCTAATAAACCCATTAAGCTAATTAAGACATTTTCTCCATTAACAATACGAAATGAAGCTATACACATAGTGGATAATAGACATAGATTATATGGGGCATAGAAGACGACACTGTAAGCCTTTTTTTCAAACTGCTACATGTCTTAATAATGTCTTATACCTGTATACGTACTTCATCCAACCGATAATATCAAAGTAAATACTAATCATATTAGCTTGATATAGTCACTACAAAGTACAACGTACAGATACTTTGCTCTGTACATCGTCGAAATTTGCATATTGTTTAATTAAAAGCATGATAAGGAACATTATAAGAGAGTTTGAATTCATTATAATCTTTGAAATTTTTAAATATATAAATAAAGGAAATGATTGATCGAATCTATCAGAATGTTTACAGTTTAAAATGAAATTTAATTATTTGGAAAAGTTGCAGTGATTCCAGCAATTAATTAAGTAATTATTTAC
>LR737423.1:0-25125 GCA_902655005.2 Marronus borbonicus
CTTTCCAAAATTCGCTTTTTAATTCCACAATACAACCATAGATCTACTAACACTTTTGATACCCCTATAGCACATACTAATCTGTTATACAAAGCACCGTTATCGCACATGTGCAGGAATGCCAACTTGTTAACTGATGATCCATTCTTTCGGCATTAGCCCCTTTCCCCTTTTTGTTTGTATGCCTTGTTATTTAAGGAATACGATATTAAATAAACGTTTTGACTTATATATTTTTTGTTTTATTTTCATTTTTTAATATATTTCTTTATGTACTGCATTACATCTTTGTATTTAGCCCTGTTACTGGGAGTTTGTATTCTGTTGGACAATAAAGATTTATTACTGTTATTATCATTATTATTATTCACCATTATAAAGTTGAACGGTTTAAGATATAAGATATCAATCAACTATGTAAAACCAGAAGGGATAAAACTAACCTGAATTTCTTAATATTATTAGCAAAAACAATTTTGATTAAAATTCTAAATGTATTAAAACACTTAGTGTGGTGCGGAGTGCGCCGATACTTTATGTTTACCATACATCCCACAATAGTCGCTTTCATTATTTAGCATTTGCAGATAGAAAAATTGGCAATACCTGAGGATGGTGACTGTCAAGTTTAATAGTTCGCAGTTTTAGTAGGGAAGCGCAGTCCTCCAATTGTTTCTGATTTAATTCAAACTTGCTGGCACGCAATTTTCAATGTTTTAAAGCTTTTTAAATATCAATATCAATTCACATTTCATATAACTATCGTTATTAGACGGATGATTTAATTTGAAGATGTTAATTCCAATTCAATCAGACTAATTATCCTTGATGAAGGGTTGTAATGTACAGTGGCGGCCATATAAATAGCACAGGTAAACTGATACGGATGAATTGATAAATTTGTAAATGTTAACAAGTGATTTATTTAACTTAGCTTAACAAAAATGTAGCAGATGGCATGCAGTTTATAATAAACACAAAATATTAAAAAAAAAATACTTCAAGATAAACAAATTAAAAAAATAAATATATTATTTTTTAAGTGGGCATAGAAATAGCACACTTAATAACAATAACGAAATACTGTATTATTTCTCTTTTCTTATTCTTTTTTGCTTTTACATTTAATATTTTGTTGGAAACTCTTTACAAGCCAATATTGCTGTACATCTTCTCAGCACACTTTCAACTAATTTTTGACATCTCTCTACAGCAATGTTATGCCAGGCTTCTTCAATAGTATTCCATAATTCGTCTAATGTCGCTGGAGATTTAGACTTTATAACAACCTCAACATCGCCCCATAGATTTTCTATGGGATTTAAATCAGGGCATTGTGCAGGCCATTCTAACAATCGAATCTGTTTCTCCTCTGGCCACTGTTTTACGGTCCTCGCCGTATGTTTGGGATCATTGTTGTGCATTAAACCCCAGGTTACTGGAAGAAATTCATCAACATATGGTTGCATCACGTTTTCTAAAATGTTGCGATAAACATACTGATCCATTTTTCCTGCAATTCTGAATATAGGCCCTACACCACGCCATGACATAGAAGCCCATACCATTACGCTTCCTCCACCGTGTTTCAATGTTTTTATAATGTACCTACGATTGAATCTCTGATTGATGTTGTATTTACTCTCATCTGTCCAAAGTACAGATCTCCAGAAAGAAAGCGGCTTTTCTTTGTGCATTTTCGCAAACAGTAATCTTCTTTGACGGTTTTTATTCGACACGAGTGGCTTTCGTACTGCAATACACCCATGTAAGTTAAATTCCTTCAGCCGACGTCGTATTGTTCTTCTCGATATATCCATATCAAATTGTTTATTAAATTCGGTTTTTATTTGTGTAGCTGTGCGAAAAGGAACTTTTTGACTTAATCGACGAATAAGGTTGTCTTGTCGTAAGGTTGTTTTACGAGGCCTAATCTTCAGTTTTTTCTCTTCTTAATAAGCTTTATCACATTTCGTATTAATTTACGTGAACAATTTAATGTTCGTGATATTTCTGAAATTGATATGTCCTTCTCTTTCATGGTGCAAATTAACTCTCTTTTCTCTGGCGTGCAATGTTTTCCTCGTCCCATTACACTAACACCTAAATTTTTGTTATTAATAAAACGTTAATTTTAAAAGTGGTAAGTACACCCCTATTTTGGTACAAAATAACTCGAACCGTAACGCTATAATAAAATTCCGCTACAGAACCGACAGCTGTGCTATTTATCTGCCTGCTAGAAAAGTGAAACTAATTTATTTTTTTTCATTGTATGCCGAATTATTGTTCTGGAATACGTAGCCAAGGGAAGTACACGCAACTTTCTCGGGGGCTCTCACGCTAGTTTAATAAAAATTTAAACGGGAACAGCTTGAGCGGTTAATTCAAATGAAATTTGATGCCTGTCCTATTTATGTGGCCGCCACTGTAACTCGACCAATTATGCTAAAACTTGGCATAGTTAAAAGTGTTTTCTCTTCTTGTACTTGGATTGCTATTTCCTCTTAACGCTGGGAACTGGAAAATCAATTAGGCAATATATTAATCTACTTCACACGAACGAAGATACTTCATTAATAGATGAGTAAACAAATAAAATCGAAATATTTGTAATAATCAAGGCACGTACTAAAGCATTCAAGTAAACGACATTCTTGGAAAGTAATTAAGAGAGACGCCCGTGTCAAACGACGTAATTTCAATCACATATCAGCGAAAGTTTTACACAGTCACGATATGATACTACATTGAACTAGATGGATATATATTACATTTTAATGGTTTTTAATCGTCCCGAAACCTTGCGGCATTTGTACTGGTGATTAATCCGGCATTGACCAAATACTCTAACCTACTTATCTGTACATTGCCATGTGTCACATTCGCTAAATTTATTATCCCCCTCGATCATCCTTATCACGGCTGCCCATATGGCCGAATGCATTGGAAGCAGATCTCTGCTGCTTAATTCAGTACCGTTCGAATTGTTGTGTTGTGTGTATATCCAAATACTGCGTCGACCTTCACCGGGAATTATTTCTTTAATTATAAAATACATGCGCTTATCAATACTAATATGTCATGTCTGGTTGTTGTGTGTTCATTCTTGGATTTAGATTGTGGTATGCAGGGTTATTTTTAATTGGCGGCCTATATTTATACATATTTATAACAAAATAAATATTCTCGTTTATATCAATTGCATAAACTAAGAAGTATGTGCTCTCCGAATCGTAAATTAGAGAAACTTTACGTCGTAAATCTTTATGACAATTCTGATGTACGAACTTATTTAGAATATTATGCAGTAGCCATGGAATGGAGGTTATTTGAGAGTTTCATGTGAATCGCGCAAAAAGGTCCGTTTTTAGTCTAAAAGATACGCCTTTCTAAATGAAATTTGAAATATACAGAATGATTTACGTTAGTGTAATATAAGATTGGGGTAAGGTGTTCTTTTTTAATTGAACGTCCTGTACATTTTTATAGTTTTTATCTATAATTTAAGCGAACGAACAATTGTTTGAGAATTGGTTAAAGTCTGCAATTCTGACCTGAGGATGTTTATCCTAAATCCTACAATGATAGCAGCATCTAGTAAATCGTCTCAAAAAGTAATTTTATGTTTAGTAAACATTGTGATATTTAACAGAAACTCAACGGTAGCAGTATTGAAGGGAAGTTATTAACATCTGTTTATTTTAAGTGTGGCGACGGCCCAACGGGATTGCTAAAAAGAAAATCTCATTTAGTAGATAATGATGTCGTACAATAGTTACGAAATATCTCCATAGAAAAAGCTGCATTCCTATACAATGATGTTTGTCCAGAAACTAATTAGACCGAAAATTTAATTAATGAGCAGGACAGAAATGAGGCAGCATTTGATTCTATTCTTTTTTCAGTCGAAGCAACTTTCACGTTGAACGGGACAGAATCGTGAGAATTACGTAGAATCCTGCTTGGATGTGTGCGACGCGTATGCGATATCCTCAATAAGTTAACAGCGGAAAAAATAGTTCAATTTCAATTAAAGATGAAATTGTTCCCGTTTTGGCAAATTTATTTTCAAATATGGTAGACGCGGCTCTACCAAGTGAAAATGATTTCAGCAAGATGGTGTAAGTACCCCGTTATGTTGGAATTGTAAGAAACTACTTAAATGAAACCTTTTCCAGGAAATGGATACGTGCTATTACGCGGCAACCTAGATCACCAGATCTTATGCAAATTAACTTTTTTCCGTAGGATATTCTCGAAACGAGAATGTATACAACAAAGGCAGATGATCTCAAAGAAACAATACAAACAGAAGGAAAAAATAGCCAAAAAAAATAATGCTAAAATAGCTTCCTGATAGTATTGATGGAATCATTCAAGGCAAACGCAACACAAGGACTCGGCCTACCCGGGGTCATCAGCGTAGTGCCATGAGTATTTGATCTCGATCCTGTGTCGATGTTGCCTCGCAGTTAATGCCACAACATTAAAAAACGACAATCTAGAGATTTCTTGACGCTCTCTAGTGCCAAGAAACGCATATCTGTCGTTTAGAAAGCAGCGACATAAACCGGGTACCCTTACGCGAGCCTTTTTTTGAGTTTTGGTTAAATTGTGTGGAATCTAACGGCTGCAAAGTTTCTTCACTACTGAATCATGTAAGATCGTTTGTATTTGACTTTTATGTATTTATGTCTAAGGATGCCCTCTATCTCTCGATGTATCACATGTCAATCCGCTTCAATCATTTTTCCTTCCTTTATGAAATTCGTCACTGACACTATCGTCCGAAAATATTCACGAGAAATGTCAATTTTTCTCACTAAATTGATTTCTTTGAAACGTTATTAATAGTAAACTATGTGGGCGACTGTTTTTCTGTCTATGGTGTCCATTATACTAAATGTTAAAGTTTAAGACAATGGAATTGAAATATACGGCAAGTGCCATCAATTTGGGCAATTTTTGGGGCTCCCCTCACGTTAGTGTGGATCGCTCGTGGGTAAATGACAGTGGTACTGTAGTGTTGAATAACGTTAAATTAGTTTTACTGTAGACATCAGAAAATGCCTAGAAACAATAACAAAAAAATATAATGCTAAGAAGAGAAAAAAATTACACTAACACACGGACATGTTTCTGCCTACCCGGCGTCATCAGCGTGGTTTCGTGAATATCTTTTATCTCTACCTCCTATCGCTGTTGCCTCACAGTTAATGCCGCAACTTTCAAAACGACAAACTCGACATTTTTTTGGCGTCCTCTAGTGCCAAAGAAACGCATGCCTGCCGTTCAGGAAGCAGCGACACAAACCGGGTACTGTTCCAAACCATCCCTCGAGCAGTTCTCTGACTGCTTAACACGAGATGGCGACGCTGGTAGCGCTTTGGGAAACCGCACATGTGAATATTCCGACAGGCTTACCATGATGTTGCGTTTGCCGTGAATTATTCCGTCAATACCACGAGGAAGCTAAGCTATCTTAGCATTATATTTTTTGGTTAGTTTTACTGTGTTGGATAATCAGAAGGACTTATATTGTAGACCCCGTTTACTAGATATAGCTAAAATAGACTTTTTTTGTGTTGATGTTTACAAACCAAAAATCTAACTAATTCAACCAAAATCGATGAATAACTTGCGAGAGAGTATCGACAAATTATTCTCAATGTTTATTAATACTTAAAAGCAGTTCTGACTGCATGTTGATGACGTAACTTGTCTTTATCAAATACAATGTACGCGACACGCAACGAAAATACGCGAGGAAAATGAAGTGTTGTTCTCCTTTCATTTATACCACTGTCAACCGCTTCTCTTTGAAATTCGAGGCTTATATAACTTATGAATAAGCCTGCAGAAATGAGTTGCGCTTCACGAAATTAGCAGAGACTAGACAGACTCGTGTTTATTTGTCTCATGAGAATGGCGAGTTTGTCTAGTCTCCGCTAATTTCGTGAAGCGCACGGAAAGTGTACTCGTTTCTGCAGGCTTACGTATGAAGTATGAAGTGCTAAAGCAAGTCAATTTGAAGACAGCATAAAATAGCTTTTAATTGACTTATGTCGCTGAATCCAAAGATATATTTGACCTTTTTGTTGAACGGATTACTTTGTTGGGTTTGTTTGGGAATGGTTGTGTAAGTACCATACACAACAATTAAGTAATATGGGAACAAAATGTCTTTAACGCAAAGTGAAGCTTTATTATGTGTCTCTGTCAATGTACTTACTTTATCTGTGGCTGTAAGATCTTATCTATAACCGGAGGATATTAGAACTGAGTCTTACCTGAAATAGAAAGAAAAAACGTTACAGGTACTGTTATCTACATCACGTTGTTAATTAAATAAGTGTTAAAATTGTTCAATTATTTACCAAGAAAAATAGAACATAATCTCGATGTCTTGCAGTGTATTGGTAAAAAATAATGATTTTTGTAAATATACGTAACATTTTTCGAAGATAAGTTGTAACTCAATATCATGTATAATATGAAAAGTTTATAAGTCGTTCTTACCAATGGAATAATACGGCTGGCCACTATTAAAAAACCGAATTAATTGTTACAAGAAGAGCAACACACAATAGATTTCATTCTATATACTTTTCATATAAATCTGTTGTCGTGAAAATAAATACAATAGTTTTCTACGAACGTAGTATATAGACAGGAAATTGTACCTAATCCTAATCACTTTAGTTTTGGTGCGCTAATCAAAATATTCCCAAATTTAAAAATAATTAGCTTTGGAAATGCTGCAGTTTCCCTAATTATGGCAGCTATTAACAATTTCCTATTTACGCCCGGGTTTTATTTTATTATGATTAATCAGTGGGCAACTTTTGCTATCTCCGTTATTGTTGGTCCTACGAAATAGGTTTGTAGTCTAACAGGTATTTATAGCAGATTGTTGTAACTCGCTTATGTTTAAGAGTCGAAAAGGTACATTTAACAATTAAACGCGGTGGAAATTTATGATTTATGAAAAATTACTTAGTTTCGCATAACGCGTGTGTACTTCAGAGAAACTGAAAGTCAGTGTAACTTTCTTAACCCTTTCGAGCCTATTGGGTCATATGTAACCCAACAAGTTTTTCAGCTGTCTGTTGGGTCAAATTATTCCCATTTTAACGTATATTGGGAAGAGTTTCGTCCTTCTGAAACCCGTTGATAAAACAAAGTGTGTTAAAATCCGGGACATAGATGTCCCACCAGTCTTTTTACTTGGGTTAAATGTTTCCCAACAGCCTTGTATTTTTACAGATGAGTAAGAAGTGGTTGTCAAGGAAAGAATTAGAAGAAGAAGCCGCAAGACTATTTGATGATTTTGATGATGGGGAGGATGAGGAGGATGATCATTTTGATAATAGTGAATCTTCTGATCCAGATTATGTTGCTACCGATTCAGATTCTGAAGATAATGAAAAAGAAAATAGTCTTGGTTATAGTGACGAAGATTTGAATTCAAACGCTAATGAAACAAATGAATCTGAAGATCTAACTGAAGAAGTACAGCATATCCAGGAACAAGAAACTACACGAGAATTGTGGTTCAGTAATGATGATAGATTTGTACCTAGACTTTTAGTACCGCAACAAAAAAAAATTCAATGCCATCTTTCTCGTGACTTGAGTGAAGTAGAGTTATTTTTGAAAATGTTTCCTACAAGTCTCTTTATGTACATAGCACATTGTACAAATTTGCGTTTAGCAAAATTTGAACAAGACACTAAAAAAAAGAGAATTCCTACTGATTACCAAGAAATTATGATAGTTATTGGCACTTCACTAATCATGTGCTACAATCGGGTTCCTACGTTTAATAACTACTGGTCTAATAACGATTCTCTAGGAAATACAGCAATAAAAAAGGCAATTTCAAGAGATCGTTGCAAGCTTCTTTTGTCAAAGATGTATTTCAATGATCCAAAACAACCTGAAAATGCTAACAAACTGTACTATATAGAAGAAGTTGTAAATTGCTTGAAATCTACATTTGCAAAATATCGAACGGAAGCTACGTACCAGAGTATAGATGAATCGATGGCTAAATTTAAAGGAAGATCATCAATAAAGCAATACATTCCGACGAAGCCCATAAAGCGAGGTATCAAGATATGGGTAAGAAGTGATGCTTCCACCGGTTATGTATACGACTTGAACGTATATACTGGCAAAGATACCGAAGAAACGGTTGGTACCCTAGGCGAAAGAATAGTAAATAAATTATGTAGTACTATCAGAGAAGAAGAAATAACTCTTTGTTTTGACAGATTCTTTTCTTCTGTTTCATTAGTAGATTCATTACCTTTTCCGGCAGTAGGAACAATCATGGCAAATAGAAAGAATGTTCCTAAATTTTCTACAAAGCTAGATCGTGGCCAGTCAGAATTTCGCGTGAATAACAACGGTACAATAATTTGTCGATGGAAAGACACCAAAGACTTACTGGCAATAAGTAATTGTTTCTCAGATAATGTAGTAGAAGTATCGCGAACTCTAAAGGATGGAACGCAAAAAAAATTTCCTTGTCCTGAAATGCTACAATTTTATAATAAGCACATGGGAGGTGTAGATTTGACAGATCAGATTGTTGGTTTGTATGACTTCGACAGGAAGTCAGGCAAGTGGTGGAAAAAAGTATTTTACAAGATACTTATGATGTCTGTTGCCAACGCACATGTCTTACATAACGATCTACATCGAACGAAAACTGCTTTTTTACCATTCCTAATCAATCTACCGGAAGGACTCATTTCATTAGGCAGAAAAGGCGCAAGAGTGAAGAGGAAATCGGCATCATCGCTAGGACGGCCTTCAGCTAAAAAATCAAAATTATATAATGTTGGAGACCACTTACCCATTGAAGGAAAAACAAGAAGAAGATGCCAAAGATGTTCTCTTCAACTAAAAAAAGAGAAGCGAACTACCACATTATGTCAAATGTGCAACATACCTCTATGCAAAACATGTTTCACTCCTTTCCATTTAAAATGATATACTACATTTGATTTTTTTTTCAATAAAGTTGCATTTCGACGACTAATGGGTTGTATTTTTCCCACTAAAAAAGTCTGACTGGGATATATATGTCCCATACAAAATGGCGGACTTTTTTTTCGAATAACATTTTAAGGTGTTTATTTCACTTACCTTCATCTTGTTGTTGTTTAAAAAAATTACAATCTAATCAGGATTTAATAATAAAAAATCCGGCTCGAAAGGGTTAACTCTTTCGCTCACCGCGTCCTCAGATGAGGGCAACCTCTTCTAATTTTCTGCTTATGTAGTTCGATTTGTTGCTCGTTGAAAATATTTTGTCTTTTTTAATTTTTGTGTGAAACTTGTATTAACATTAAAAAAAACTATAGCCTAGCAAGCTTTTACATCAGAAATTGAACTACTGGATGCGCTGTTTAAAAGAATTGTGAAACTATTTTTTTATAAGAAATGCGTTATTCATTCGCTTATCTATTAACTGCGTATTAAACAGCAGCAATAGCACTACCAGTTTGCCAACTTAATCGATTACAACAGTGATCCATTAATTTGAATCATTCTATGTATACATAATCTATTTGGTTAATTGGAAGCATTACTGTTAAGTTGACTGATGTAAAGGTCACTATAAAAACATTAATATTTGAGCAATTTACTAGCAAAGAAGCAATGGAAAGTTACCCGAACATGAAAGAATTATTAATTTCGATAGACGCAATTCACAAACTGGAATTATAGTTGTTTTCTCAATGCGATATTGAGCGTTTATGAGTTGGATATTTCTTGAGCGATGGGACAAGTGAACCAAAACCAAGTTGTACACGGTACTGTTATCGACACAATCGTTGCAAATGGTCTGAAAATGCCCTGCTTCTACGCGAACTAGATTGTCTAACGCAATTCTTCATCTGCCAGTAATAAAAAGTCCAGCAGCAAGTGGTTCTACTGGAACACCTTTGGAAGTTTGGTATCTTCTGTCTACCAAAGATATTTTAAATGGAATATCGTGTCTTGCATGTTTGTTGTAAATACAATGGTAATACATAATTCTGTAAAGTCTAAAGCATCTTCTTTTTAAAAATAGCATCTTCAAAAAGATAATGGAACAGCATGCCCGGCAGAATTTTTATGCGTAATGCTAATTTAAGGTTTTTCCAGAGGCATTAAAACGGTTCGGTGGTCCAGTGGTAAGAGCACCTGCGCTTGTCTGAGGAGAATTCGGCGCTGCGTGTCTGAGTCGCGATAGGGCCAAACATTTTTCATAGCGCGTCCGGTACACTTCTGAGTCACCATTCGAAGTTGGGCTACAATAAACTAAAGTTCACCGTTTGCAGCGAAGGGCCATTGAACACATTACACATAAAATGCCTTTTGAGGTTATGGGAAGCTTTAGAAGCTCATGCGCTCCGTTGGGCCATGACCGCACTATAAAAAAAGCAGAGTCTTGGAAACCCGAGAACAGAGGAATCATGTTTCAAAATTTTTTTTTCATTAGGTACACTTTTCATCCAGATTTTTGTTGTCCAGCTCTTAATAAAGTTTAAGTTTTATTTATTTAGAGTTTGAAGGAGGAAAATGTTTGCTTTAAAACCTAAAGCAACCAAAATTGTATGAATTTGCAGGTATTTATTGCACAAAGAGGATGTGCACTGTGTCGCCAGATAGATGTTCCTTATTATGAATTCATAAAAAGTACTTTTAACAGAACTTTCTGCTTGTTCCATGGCTACCAAATAACACTATATAGACTTTTGAAATGAATTTCTTAATACCACGCAGAACAACTGTTCTTACAAATGTTCTAGTTGCACTGATCGTAACATTTTCGACGCCCATTTGTTGGCGATAAAGTGGTATTGGTATATTTATTCAAATACACGATACAAAAAACACGTTTATTTTCACTTTCTGTATTTTTCTGCTTTCCTTAACGCATTCTTTGAAATTCCTTACGTCAGTCTTGTGACAAGGGTACTTTTGGCAATTAAATACTGTGATAGTAGTTCATCTACACAATATGGAAATAACTATGATCAATACAACTAGATGATATTAAATTTAATGTTAGTTGAGAGAACCTTTTACAAAGAATAACTTGTTTTATAAATCCACAATAAAATAAATCCTGTTGCTGCAACCTGGTGTAGAATCTAATATAAAGTCTTTCCCTGAATTAATCTTGATTACACCTTAAGTACAACCAAACACCAGTAGCAAAAGCGTATACCCACCACCATAATAACGCTTCATTCTCGACTGAGAACAATCGTCCGGGCTACTGCATAAACATCAGGACGCTACATATTTGCGGCTTGCAATTTCCTCAACAGTTATCACGTATGTACGTTTCAAGGCTATTGTGAACGAGAGGAAGCAATACAGTGTCGTCATTATAACGCTTCGCCGAGTGTTGTTTTGTGATTCTTTGGCGCCGTGCACCCTTTGTTTCCGATGACAGGTGTACATGCAGTATATGCATGCACTTACGTAGACCGATTGTTTCTGTGTTCCCTTGTATCGTTTTTAATTGGTGCTTAAGAGATACTACATGGAGCCGTGGATTCCCATAGACTTTTTCACCTATTGCGAATGTGTGGAAACGTACAGAAATACACATAAATGAGACCAGTTGTCGAGATACATGTCAAGAATACTTGCAATGGGCTTGTAACGCCACAGGATTATTATTAGTAAAGAGACGGGCATTGGTATTGGTGCCTTTACTCACTGCAATCCAAATAAATCTTTTGTAAAAGTGCTTTTATTTCTTTAATTTCTGTATGTAAAATAATTTTTATTCTTCAACATAAGTTTGTTAGAACTCTGCAAACGCCTCCGCGTTGATAACTTTTTCATCACGTAAAAGATGGCGCACGATTTTTGTTGATATCTTTATGATGTCAGCTATTTCACTCACTTTAACTCCTAAATCATCCAAAACAATGCCTTTTCGATATTTCCTTCAATAACTGCCTCATTTGGACGACCTGAGCGTTCAGTATCATCACCATACCACTTCTTTTCTCTTATATTGGATGGAGAAGATGTGCCATTGCGTTCTTTGGAATCCATTTTCTTTTCAAACTGCAAAAGTAGCGTCACTCTAATGATTGTAGCTTGTAAACTAATCGACGAGATGTCATGAAATTTTGACTTAAGACTAGTTAAGTTTGGTACCACTGAATAAACTTTTCACCCCATGTGGTGGGACCTTCTCTGAATTCAATAATGAAATGTCGACTGAAATGTCGATGTCACTCGCGATTGATGGCACCACATTTAAATAGAATATGTCTTGCCGCCTCGAGATCTTCTTGGCATAAACTATAGGATTGATCTGATAGTTACCAGACCCGTATTCTGAGATTACTTTGCTGCTTTTGGCGACCCTGATATGAAACCTTTCCTGACATATTTTGTTAGACGAAGCCTTCTGATTTTCCTGCCGTTTTCAAATTTCTTCTTCTAAACAGATTGGACCAATCCAAAGCGTGACGCTTTTTCAGCCAGCTTATCGGCCACTTCATTTCCTTCGATCCCTTAGTGGCGTGGGAGCCACCATGAAGTAACACGGCTTTGTATCTCAGAGCTCTACGCACTTCAAGAGCTTCTAACTGCTTAGCGGTATTTATGATTAACTCCCGAGATTCTTTTCAGCAAAGAAATTTAAATCAAAAGGCTCGAGTTGTCTGTGTACTACGCCAAAGTTCCTCTTTTGTGTTGAGGTACGCGTGTTGTTCGCTCACTAGGGTTTTCAGCGCTTACCTTATAATGTCAAATTTGTATTATATTGTGATCGTGCAATGTGATTTTAGGATGACATCTAAAATTTTTCGGTCTTAGTCCCTTTATTCTAATGATAGTTTCGCACAGCCTGCTTCTGAAATGGTGTCCCAGCAGAGCTTTAAGTACTGCTGTGAGGCAGGTATCCATCACACGTGTAAATTTGAGTCATATAATATTCTACATTTATTGAAGCTGCCGTTATAGTCTCCTGAGTTGCTTTTGGCCACCAAACTAATAAGATACAAGTGACCATGCGCCTGATTACTGTACAATTAAAAGATCATTCGAGCTTTCAGACCACAATGTCCAGAACATTTTCTTATATTCTAGACAAGAGCTACTTCAATTAATTAATTAACATTACAGAAATTTTAATTTTATCAACCTCTTAGCAAACTTCTTTAAACTATTGGAAATACCGTGCTAATTGAGAAAGTACTACCTAACACCTGCTTTCATCATACACAGAATTATTTTGTTCCGATTTTAATCATTTGTATGTACATTGGATTATTATCTTCAACAGTTCTTAGGAAACAGGTAGATACTGACATGTGCCAGATATTCAAAGCTAGGCAGCATCTCCAAAATCCTAACCATTATCAATTGCATCCTGTATTTCAAACATACTTGAATATAGGTTTCTCAGAGTTAGTTGACAGTAGTAGTTACGTTTAACAAGTATCATGAAATCAGAACTGTGCTCTTTTGTTTGAACAGGTCATTTATTCGTGGAATAGCTTTCTCAAGTTGTATCAGCATTGATTGTAACAACGTCAAGGATCTACCAAAGCAAATTCTGAGGCAGTTGCTGGAAATAATGAGGACCACCAACAATTGCAATAAAGAAAACGGTTTGCACCACATAATAACAAACCACGAAAAGGACAGTCCACAATGGACGCAATCCAAAAAGTGACTGGTCATCATACTGGCATGAATGTGGTTTAACGGTGGCAGAAGATACCAAAAGTATACTACGAGGAACAAAAGGCGCCAACATTAGTCTTAGAAAACTTCTGAAGAAGCTCTGTTCGGTAAAAGCGGAATAAAGCCGACGCTGAGGGCTCTTCAATTCCCTTTTTTACGGTGAATTACTCCGTTTTATCTTTGTTATGTCTTATAAGTAAATATTCTTCATGTTGTCATTAACTTTCCTCCATTCTTCTCTATTATTGGCTATTGAATCTATGTTTCCTATTCCTAGTTTCTGTACATCCTCTCTGATTTGGTCTTGTCATCTTGCTTTCGGTCTATCTCTTGGTTTATCCTCCGTTGGTTTCCAATCTTTTTTTCTTTTGGTTCTTCTCTCTTCCTTTCTACATGCCCTAATTATCTAAGTCTCTATATTTTAATACTCTGCACTGCATCTTCTATGAGTTCTTTTAATTCATGATTCAATAGCTTACGATATTCTTCGTCGTGTGTGGCCTAAAATTCTTTTCAGTAGCTTCCATTCGAAGATTTTGAGATCAACAAACACAGCAAAATATGAGAAACACTATATGAAGCTATAGAATTCCGCATTATAGAAAAAAGAAACTGTAAAATACACTGTTGAATTAAAGTTTTTGATTCTTCTCGAAATTCACATTTTCAGCAATTTTTGCTTCCTGGTTAAAGCAATACAAATCTTGACCTTTGTTTAATAGAATATCTTCTGCAAAGACTTCTTCTTCGTTCAACTTCAAACATTTCCAATACAACTTGTTGGCGTGTTGGAATTGTTTCGAATCGGTTTTTGTAAAGAACCGAAATTATCTTAATGTATTCAGTGCCCCAGCATTAATGCATATTCCATTAGTACTGACGTCTTTCGTTAATTATTTCGATGCATCTTAACTGTTTTACGTAACAACATAATAAATACAAGAATTTCCAACTAATATATTTTTATTACATGAGAAAAGGATTGTATTATAGGTAAAATTATGGAAGATTAACAAATGAAAGACAATGCTAATCGAAAAAAAAATCATCTTAATTAATGCCTATAGACAAACTATTCATCTGCATTACAATCTACAGGCGCACCGAACAACGCAACCTTATATAATTTAATTCATTTATACAAGGAATAGTAAAGCGCGGTTAATTAGCAACCATTGAGATCAGGGAAACACGTAACAGTTGTGAAATCTGTCAAATTTCACAACTATTACGAATTTTTGTCAGAAACATTTATTTGTGTAAAGTAGAGTGATTATTTGAACTGAACGCAACAATTACTCGTCTAATTAGCTTTTAAATTATGCCTAACAACTTTAAATTAATCTGTTTAAGCAACTCGTGATCCAACAATGATGTTTCTGTAATTATTATCATTTGCATTTGGAAACTAGACTGTACATTTTTTGAAATAGAATATTTGTCAAATAGTAAATATTATTACACCAATTTCTTACTTGCTGAAGGTTCAGATATTATTGTTTTTCCAAGTGGCCAATCTGATTGAATGTGAGAGATGTAGTTAATATTCTAGTGGTACGTATCTCCTAGCTAGAAAGGGTTGAACATTAAAATGGAAGAACCAAGTCCTGGTGTCTAGACTACTCAGCAACTGGAAGTCTACCGAAAGTAAATGCATTGCCGTAATACATAAGTTTGCTAATTTGTGGTGTCCAAAGTTTATAGCAACTCGTAGTATACCGCCGTAAATTGCAATGGAGATGATACAGAAATGTAAAATAACGATCATGAAATGCGAAAAGCTTACGTAGTGTTCAGATAATTAACTGAAACATAAAAGCGGTCCAAAAGGATGTACCTCCATTTACTATTGACGTACAAGCAGGATAGTCTTTTTTGGTCCTTTGGTCCTTAGCATTGTGGCACAATGGTATTAATCCGGGTCTAGTTTCACTTTTACTTGAACCGGTCTTCATAAAGGGGTCATCTTTATAGATGGCCATCTGGTGCAAGCGATCTCTTAAACAGCCATACCCTATTAATAGACGTAAGCTGAATCCTATTTAATGCAAATATGTTAGCAGTTAAATGTTGAAACGATCTACTTAGCGCCTGAGAAATAAATTAAGCGGTATTTAGTATGGCAAATTCACTGTCTTTTTTCATAACCAGGCCGTGTAAGGGCATACTTAAAACGTGTATTTTCCTAGAGTCCAGCTTACATTGGATGTTAAGAAGAGCGCGATTCCAGAATTCCTCGTCGCACTTAATTTAAAATTCGAAACCATTTAATTTAAAGTCGAGGAAGAAGTGAACAACTAACTCTCGTTACTAGAACTTTGGAACTAGAAACAAAAAACAGGAAATAGATATCTCTAAAACGGAAACTAAATTCCCCTTGAATAGAAGTAGAAACAATGAAGAACTGAGATTTATAAAAAAATAGCTTTTTATAATGATTACCCTTCTGTAGATATCGATCACATCCTCAAGAAAATCCAACATAGGCACCATGTAAGAAAATGCAATGCGCAATGAGGAATTTGTGAAACTTAGGTTTCACGGAATATCGAAAGATATTAAGTACAGTTCTTAAGGAACAGGACATGAACTTGTCTTTCAGCAAAATTCACTCAGAATTCTTTTAGGTATAACCGGATATAAGGGACAGGTTGGGAATTTATAAAATCCCATGTGTTAACTATAATAATAAGATATTGGACAAACGAAACGAGTTATAAGTGCCATGAAACCAAGCATGGTATTAAATTAGAAAACCTCAAGAAGGATACTTCTCACCAAAAATTAGATGCTTACGAAAACTTTTTAAACAAAAAAAGGGGTCCAATTAGTCATCTTCGACGGATTTATCGATTTAAAACCTTCACATAATTACGTTTTGTGCTACAGATAAGAACCTTTCCGTTTAGTTTCGTGTATTTCGCATGTTTCAGGTGGTTTATATAAGAGACAAGAGTTGGTATTTGTAAACACATTTTAGAGTAGGGATAAAACGAGAGGCAAAATCTTCTCCTCGCATCATTGAGTCATAGGGTCAACAACGGGAATGCACGATTTTCCAAGACAATTGTTCGTAGTTAATTAAATCATTTCTGTGGTGCGGAGTGTGCCAATATTTTAATCTACCCAAATTTTAATATGCGTATAGGTGTTCCACACACAAAAATGTCCACCAAAAACCGTCATGCTTTGTTTAGAGAATAGAAAAACGTATAAACAATATGTTGAAAAAAGCCTTTTAAAGGATCACCCGGAAATATGAACAAAAAACAATGCACAACGTCCTTATTGAGAATAATTATAGATAAGTTGTCTGAGTTGCTTTCAAACGGTCAATTTATATTCTGATTTGATGTGGCTACTGCTCCTAATGAGCAACATCACAGTGGTAATTGATAATATTTATTTGTGAAGCCAAGCATACTCGAATTTTCCGTAGTTTAGCCCTATTGAACAGCATTTGGAAAACATATATAATGAAGTATTCTTCACTTCTGTTTACTTTTTAATGTTACACCAACCTGTTTGACCCTCACAGATGACCCCATGCGTGATTATGAATATAATTTTTATTGAAATTTACATCGTTAAAATTCTACAAAAATTTGACTTTTTCTAACTTTATCCTAGCTAAAAACCTAATTTTTTCAGTTTGCATAGTTTTGCAAGAAAATACGTAATACCATCGGGGTTATCCATGACCCCACTTGTTAAATATGCTGTTTTATCATCTTTCTTTACGGTGCTTCCTTGGATTTTGTGCGGGTAATAACAGTTTTGTATTTTTTACTGGAAATCCCCTACTTCTCACCGTGTTTGTACGGTGCTTTGCTGTCGTTTGTTTTTTTTTTTTTTACCGGGAACACCTGCCTTTCCTACTATTTCTTGTGTTCATACAATTCGTACTGTGGTGATTTAATCGTTCAGTAATCATGACTAGGTTCGAATAGGTGAGAAAGCGCGGAAAAAGTTTTACTACATTGGTTTGAAGAACTCAGATGAAGTCGATAAAAAGGATCTAATAGAAGTACGAATCTGAAAATGGGTCTGACGCGAGAAATACATCAAGTAATATTAGCTTGGATATTAATAGCTTGGAAAGTAATATAAAAAAAATTGAAACTCCAGGGCAAAAAATAAGGTATTTAGATGCACAAATATATACAACGGGACGACAATCACTACAAAATGTAATGCATCAAGAAGAAGAACCTGCAAGACATGCAGAGCGAAACGAGGACACAATTTGCAGTACTTTTAGACTATTTTTTAGAGATAATATTGTAAACCATCTCACTCAGTGGATTAATGCTCAAGGTAGACTCAAGCATAAAGATTTAGGGAAAATTTTGGATTCCGAAGAGTTTATACATTTTATTGGATTGTTGATATTGACAGGAGTTTACAAATCTCATAATGAAGAAGTTACGAATTTGTGGAACGTTGAAGATGGACACTCTATATTCAACAAAACTATGAGCATACACAAGTTTACTACAATTTCTTAGTATCTGCGTTTTGACAATGCCAAAACCTGAGGAAAAAAACCGAGATTAAGATAAATTGTCGCCAATTAGAGTTTCTTTTTCAAACAGTACATACTTTCTAAACCAGAGAAGTATGTAAAAATTTAGGTAGCATACGACAGTAAAACTTCAAACGTTTACAATTGCCAAATATATAATGGTAAAACAGGAGTCCAGCGTGAACGAAACTTAAGCAAGCGAGTTGTCTTAGAGCTGGAAAAATCAGGTAAACATGTTACCACTGATTATTTTCTCATAATCTTAGATCTCACAAAGGAAATAGAAAAGAAAAGCTTTAGGTACAATTCGAAAAAATTAACCAGAACTTCCTCAGTATATTCTCTTTTTCTTATCATGATAAAGCCATGTTAGCCTCTCACTATCCAAAAAGGAGAAAACTTGTTACTTTGCTATCCACTATGCATGGCAGTGATGAAGTTCTTGAAGATGAAAAAGCCGCAAATAATTGTTGATTACAATAGAACAAAATCAGATGTAGACACCATGGATAAGTTTCTTCGAACATACACCGTGAAAAGACAAACAAGAAGATGACTGATGACAGTTTATTATAACGTAGTAGATGTAGTGCATCGAACGCTTACATTATATGGTTTCATCTAACCGACGAATTGAAAAAGAACTGGTTACAAACGACGCGAATTTTTGAAGCAGCTAGGAAAAGAATTAGTTACAACTGAAACAAACGCAGAACACACTTCGACATCAGAAAAAGTTTCGACTTCGCAGAGTCATCCTCACAAAAATCAAGGATGTTGGTAGTAAAATATTTTTTTAATATTGTTACTTTATTTAGTAGAAAGTTTTAAGGTCACTGTGGACCCCTCTGGTATTACGTGCCATAAAAAATTTCTGGTAGCGTGAGAGTTAAAGAAAGCAAGTCGATTTTTATTTTTTTTTTATAAAAAAGAATCATTTATACATCTCCTTGTTGTCAATTGTTTTTAGCAGCAATCGAATTTCAATTCTATACGTGTAAATTATTCCTGTAATTTATTGGTATTAAATCATGCGTGCGTTCCTCGTTTTAATTATTATTTCCCAAATTAAAAGACTTCATAGTATCGCTTCAAATCGAAAACGGCTACGACAATGGAGCCGTGTTAATAACATCGAATAAAGCACTTGACCTTGGGGTATTCCTCGTCGTTTACATGAATACCTAATACACGTAACTATTGTACACGGTAACTTTTGTTGTAGGCACCCGTATTGTATTGCTTCTGTATACCATACATCTTGCGTAAGGTAGGTGTATTCATTCTTTCACTTTGGACGGGAGGAAGTCGTTTAATATTCAACGCCATGCACCAGTTAAAATGTTGCGTGATTATTCATATTGATTAGGTCCGTTTATCGAGAAAAAAGTATAATAAAATGCGACTGTAATGGTGTGAACAAGTATTTTAGTTAGGTGCGGTATAAGAGATATTACCTTAAACAGCACTCTATTGAAAGATTCAAGAAAAGATTGCTTTGCTACCATGTAGTATTATAAATCGCCGTAGAAACTGCCATAACAACATGTACCTAACAGTTACTTGTCGTTAATAAGAAGGAAAAGCATGAGAAATACAGTAATTACAGCAGAAGGAAAAATACAATTACCCACGTTATCGACTCTGGGCAATAGCAAAGAAAATTAATAGACCTCATAGGATGGTGTTCTGTTTTCTTTAATCAAATTGTGCTAATACAAAGAAAAAGAAAAGGCATAAGGGAGGAACTTAAAACTTATCCAGAAGATACAAAAGCGCTATCCTACAACTTGTAACTTCTGCCTAATTGACTTCGCGGCAAATTAGAGATTGACTTCAACTTCGGATAACAAAAAAGATTAAAACTAAATGTGTTCCGGGTTTCGACCGCGTCATAGTTAATCGAAAATTCGACGTTTTCCCTGCAATCACATGGGCCATCTTCAGGAATGGAAACTGTGGTAAGCCACAGTTAGCACGGCAACTCAACGTGGCCTATCAACCATTCCTCTCCTGAAGAAGCCCTATATGATGTTGGGCGAAACGTCGACTCTTCGATTAACTATAATACGGTCCAAACCCGGAACACCTTTAATTTTAACTGACTCTGGCAGTGAAGGCCTACATTATAACAAAAAAGATGAGCAAAACACTATTTAAAATCACAGTTAAAGAAATAAATCAGGGTTGCTAGACTAAGTTTTGCTAAACAATAAGTGGGCGCGCAGAATCGAAGAAGTTAAATTTTTCAGAAGAGGAAAGTTAAATGTACGTGGTTTTGTCGCATGTCAATCTTACTGGCGTAATAATACAAAGAGAAGAAAATTGCCAAAAGAGAAGTCACAGGAATGATCATTACTGTGACAGGACTGTGTATAGAGTCAACACATCTGCGACAACATTCAAAGCCGAGATAAGTTCTTCCTTGCACATTATTATTAGCAGATGATGACCCGAGTGTCGTGTCATAAAGAAGTATGAAGTTGTAGGACCTGGTGGGATTCATCACAAATTTTAGGAAAACGTTCGCAGTAGATTGCCGGATCGGATAACTTTCCACTTCTTTTCGCCGTTAACAAATCCTTGACACTCCCGCAAACGGCCGGTGATAAACACAGATTTTTTCTCTTCGCAGACGCATCAATAGTCAATAAAGGAAGAATCACAATTTTCCAGATGGAAATCTTAAGGTTAACTTTAGATACGCAATAATGAAATGATCTCAAGATTGCAGGCGGAAACAGCAACGCGTTTACAAGCTATTTGAGCGTGATATTATCCTTAGTCAGTGAAACAAGAACATCGATGTAATATGAAGGCTGAAGGAGCACAATATATATCCTGGCAATGAAGAAGCGAGCAGACTGGCTAAGGGCGGTGTGGACATGACGGTTTACGGTACAGAAACGACTGCACGCGTCTGCGCTTTATAAAAAGATCAACTATAACTCACAACAACTTCTTCAAAAGATGGAAAACCAATTTCTACACTATCGCTGGAGTCACTTTGTCACTGTCCATCGCATGGATGTTGCTTTGGTTCTGATTAGATATCGCCAACTGAAGAGTATCTCATTAACGACAAACCTGTAATGCAGGCCAAGGTGAAGATAAAATAGCGGTTGTAACCTAAACCAAAGCACTGGGTTAGTTGAACGCCTTCAAAGCTGTATAGTATAGAATAGCATAGAGCATAGAAATGCATAATGGGCACATTGTGGTATGATCAAATTCATCTCACCCCCTCAAGAGGCAAGCATAGCTACCTCCGAACAAAGTAAACTTGACTTTGTTTCTCAAATATTATTTACACGATTTTTGCGAATTCTCAGTTATGTTTTTCAATTACATATTTTTGGAAAATGGTCAGTTGTTAGTTCAACAAGGTAATGCATCCTTGTAAGTTAATAGTTGTAAGGACAAGATTTTATGAAGAAGAATTTTGACTTTGATTAAATCATTTGACTTGTTCGGTTACGAGTGGAAGAATCCAGACTAATCTAAAGGTTTCCTTTGATTTTCCGTGTATAAATACTAACGATTATGAAGAATGTTAGAGGTAATAAAACAAACAGTATTTTGAAATAAACTTAAATTACTTTCTATGAACTCTTTACCAAAGAGTCTGACTTTTCTGATACTGCTTTCTAGGACAAGTATTTATCTCTGGTTGGTATATTATATGCTAGATGGCGTCTAGACATCTTTCATTAGTGCAGCGTGCTATTTTGCTTTTTTCCAAATGCTTACCAGTTTGTTTCAGTACCTTTAGTGGGAGAATATTAGCAACTAGACAACATTGAATGTCCAACCTTTAAAATTCGATTAGCAATACATGTAGCAGCCTCAGACGCACGAATCAACGATTTGCATTGGGCAACAGTCCTGCGTTACCTTTTGTTTTCGTTTTGTAGCGAAAGCAACAAGTCACGTTCCAAGACATCGATTGTCGACTGTCACACAATGTACAGCTTACGTTCTTGGCTGCCTGCGAAATACAATAGGCAAGTAATTGAACCCACTGTGACGGATTATTAATGCACGCCGTGGAAACGACCAAATGAAAGAAGAAAAAAGGACTCGAAGATGTAATGAACGCTGTTAATGGAATAATGTCGATACGATGGTTTTTCGTCACGGTATTGTTAACATAATAAGGTTGTTTTTCGTTGGAAATAATTACGAAATGCGATTTTTACATTCTTATACGGGCTACCTGATTACGCTGATTTTTTTATTCGTGTCGTTATAATAGAAGTAATAGAAAATTGGCATTGTTGTAACCGCAGATGTGGACTTTTTTGCTGCGTTATTTAGAAGAATTTATTTACGGGTCATTTCCCTTCTGTAGAAGGTAGAGGCATTGAATATTGTTGAATGTAACATAGACGACTTGTCTTAATAAATCAAAACTGAGGTGCGAACGCGAATTCTTGTAAGCTTAAAACTTTGTGACATATCGGGTTATTTTGAATTCAAGGATTTGGGGGAGATGAAATTTAGACAGAAAATTAATGGACAACAGTTTCAACGCTTACTTTTAGTTCGTTTACTTATCGTCTTATCATGTATTTTTCATGATTTTTTTTATTATTATTCAACAAATAATCTTATTGTAGTTTTCTGTATTTTCAGAGTAAACACCCTTTCAAACGATGCAAAGTTAAACCCATATTATTACTTAAGAAATCTCAATATGGCGGCATTTAGCACACACCAGTAAAACTTAGGTCAAGAAGTTGGCTACGATAAACAATAGAGCTTGCTACCATTTGTACCTTATTTCGCTTTTGTAGAATACGTTAAACATACACTATACGTATCGAATGCTAAAAGGTAACATAATTGCAGCATTTCATTATTTATTTTTTGGGCGTATAGCAGACAGCAGTATAGCATCACCTGGATGAAGCTACTTTCTATCATGCTAATACGGGTGTGTTTATAGTGTTCCAAATTTCATTTTAAAGAAATAATGCACACGTCTACTATCTCACTTTTATGGCGCCCATTAGGCAAAAACAAAGTTTTCTGGTACCGTTAGTATTGAAACTACGTCGTACATATAGTTGCTAACATCAAAGCCCTTTCTTGGCATAGACTCCATATTCGACTTTCAACTCTGCCAATTTTATTTTACTTTAAGATCCTCTTTGCTGACCGATTGTGCTATTTCTGTGATCTTTGACGAGCCTGATATGAGTACCTTTGCTTGTTTTTGTCCTGGAACATTTTCCTAGTACGAAGCTCTTCGATTGTCCTTCCATGTTTTTATTGCTTGTTTTATGTGGCGCTTTTAGAGACCACCAAAGGAGTTACCACCAATGAAAGGCATATTTGCTGCTTCTTTAACCAGCTTATCAGCCTTTTCATTTCCTTCGTTCCTGTGGTGACTTGGAACCCACCGCACAATAACTGTTAAAAATTGTGTACACATTCGTATGTCAAACCAGATTCGAATATCTAGGCCTTAATATTGCCTATAAAATTTCCTGATTGGCGCTGAATATATTTATAGTTGCGCCTCGAGATTTTTTATGGCACACAGGCTTAAAGCAAAAAAATTCTGCTGAAAATACGTTGGTATGAAGGCATACGGGCATTTTTAGATGGTAGTTAGGCCCACTAATGCCTATACCTGTTCCAACACCTTCCATTCTCGAGTCGTCCGTGCATCATGGCAATGGCATGGCACCATTGCTTTGAGGCTTATCGAATGTCCATCCAGCACAGTCTTCAATGATCACCTTATAAGGCTGGTCAACATTGTATTGCATAAGAATGCTATAGTTTCTTCATCCTGCAAAGAGTGAGGGCACTTGATATAACCTGCTTGTTCAATTCAATTCAACATTGTATGTAAATTTCTTATAAATTCATTCATTTCACATTGTGTATGTAGTAATGCGAAAATTGATTTAATTTCTTGCATTACTTTTATTGGAAATCTTGAGATGTGGGTGCAGACGAGCGCTAGACAAACAATCATTGCACCGCAGAGAAAGAAAAGCATAATAGACGATGCACGTCCCTTTAGGAGTGAACGAAACTTCGCCGGAGAAATGACCTGACAAAGTGCAATGATTGCATTTGGTTTCCGTCTTTGTCGCTTGTATAGCAGACAGTAGCACAGAGAATTAGAAAATGGAGTAATATAGGGGATATTCCATTTGAAATAATAAAAATCCTTGATGGAAGTAACTTCTTTCTCGCAACTGAACAAAAAACGTATGTAAAGTAAAAAGGTACTTTAATGTAACAATCTTTTAATGAAAATTGCTCCCATCAAGGAGTTTATCATTTTAATAAATTGTTTATTATATCGACGAACACATACTTTTGTGTATACACTACATACGGTAAACGAATTTATTGCAATAATGAATACATTTACAGATGTCTAAGTTTGTTTTGCTTCTCAAAAGGTAGGTCAATAAAAAGGGTATTTATTATATTGATCAAGGTAGTTCATTGTTGTAATAAACTTATTAGTTAATATAATTTTTTTTTGTTACTTTAATAAAACGAAGTCAAGGAACACGATTTATTGATTCATTTCTTCATCGTAAAATGAAAGATAAGCAGTAATCGAAAAACGTCAATTCACTGGGCTTTACCGTACATATAATTTCTGAAATTTTTAGTAAATTTATGACGCCAATACAGCTATTACGTTACAATTTGGTAACGCTTATGGATTTGTCTAATTAATTTTAAGTGATATCGCTTACTTTGTGATTTAATTAATTATATGTTGCTTATAAATAAAAAATATCCTTCCTTATAATTAACCATGCCGTTCATAACAAATATTTTTGCTTACCTACATTATTCGTTAGTATGTAGAAATAACCTCACAAAATTACGTAACAGTTTAC
>LR737423.1:40125-99532 GCA_902655005.2 Marronus borbonicus
CACTTTCCGTGCGCTTCACGAAATTAGCAGACTAGACAGATTCGTGTTTTGTCGACTCTCGGGGAAACCAGTAGGCAACACGAACCCATTCTCGTAAGCCGAATAAACACGGGTCTGTTTAGTCTCTATTAATTTCGTGAAGCGTACGGAAAGTGTCAAATTTTAGTCATCGTGGTAAAAAAAAAACAAAATGAAACTAAACATCTGCAACGATTATCTGGACGCACCTTACAGAGGAGAACAAAGAGTTTCTTCGTGAGAAACAAAACAATGTGTCAGATGACCAATGTTCCCTGGTATAATCAAAATGAGAAACTACGTATAACTTTCGAGAAATAATAATTCTTTGGTCAAACAGGCGGTCGACGGACAGGATAATCTCCCGCCAAAGGCGCAAGTGTCTCGGCTCTGTGGCCGAATGCGGTGAACATGTTAGGATTTGATTAGTAACGTGGGGACATGTGTGTACTAGTGACGAAAACAGGTGCATCGATTATCAGTTAGAAACCCAGCATCCTACCTAGCTAACTTATATCATCGAGAACAGAGAACCAAACTATCATTTAAGATGTGTTCTTTTACCGATAACATCAAATCACGATTCCTCGGATCATGGTCTTACGATCAAGATTCAAAAAATTTGATAACGAAAACATCTGTGTTTGAACTTGATTCGATCCTTCCTATTTCCTATACGCAAATCAAATGTAAAGACCAACAAATCACGATTGCTTTAACAATTCACAAAAACTCGTTGATCCAGAGGAATAAGGAGATAACCAATTGCGATTAGTTCGTACAAAACATGTGTTACGAAAAAACACGTGATTGAATCCAACGTGTTTGGATCCATCTTTAAAATGCGAAAGAATACCTACAGCTTTAGAGATCATCATACCGAAAAGGATGAAAGTGGTTATAAAAGCAAGTGGTAGATTTGTTAATTATGTAAAAGTGCTTTTGTTGGCAATAAACTTCTATCAACTTTATGCCACAAGTATAAGAATGTATTAAATCAAAAAATAAGGAAATGCATAGCCTGTGAGAAGAAAGCGATCGCCTCAGAACCAAATAAGGCAAAGAATAAGGCATACAAATGCAATTAAAAATCGATCTGTTCCTTCTCTGTGCCTTCTAAGATAAATTCAGCTTCAAAATCAATTAATTTATTTTGTACTTTAGGGATGCAGTGTATAATATTGTCGATCATCATATAAGTCAGGAATAAAGGAATCTCGAAAATAAGTTAAACACGACAGATATTGATCTGGAAGAAAAAACAGCTTAAATTACATTACATCAGACATCTTCTTTAGCGAGTTCAGTCTTATCGTTTTTCGTAATAGCTTCTTTACTTGTCGACTGATGCGTAATGGTTGATGTATGTAAGTACCGGAGGACTCCATAAATGGCGGCAATCGATGAAGAGGCGAACGGTTTCTCTTTCAAGGTCGACTCGTGTAAACGAATGCATTTGTACAACGTATATTTCGTATAAGAAGAAAAAAATCCTTTGATTCGCCTTATAAAGATTGACGGGCACCTGCTGTCTTGCTCCGAATCGGGACGCATCAATCGCTACAGTATTCCATCAACGATGTTGTTATGTTGCATTTGGGAAGTCAATAAACTCTTCTAATGTCGGAAGCTCGGGAATGCAGTTTTGGTATGTGTAATGGCCGGTTGCGTGTTGCGTAATTTTTTAATGAGATTAAAACATTTTTCTCTTATTTATATACCGACATACAGCATGTCCGTCTAGAACGCACGTGAAGATAATTCCTTCCCCGAGTAACCTAGCAAAAATGTATTCAAATAAAGAATATTGCGAGACAAGTGCTGCACAAATTAGTATTGTAATTAACCGCGAAGGAACGTCACCACTTGCTTCCCATCGCTGATCTGTGAAGACGTATTTGACGTGTGTTTTATTTTCCAAGTGAATCCAAGAGTTTACTATTTCAATTGTCCCAGGTAGAAAGTAAATTTAAGTTTTAGTTATTCAAACGAATGGGGAGTATTCAATGTGTGACGCGTTATCATTGAGAGTTCGCGTATCGTCAAAGTTTGATGTTGGCTTTTCCTGTTTGAATTGAGTCCTTGTAAAGAGCCTTGTAGCAGCCGCTTATTTTTTATTTAAATCACCGAAAAAATTAATTTACTAATGAACGACAAATTTTAAGTATAGGGAAATGTTTATAAGAAAAATTCTAGAACAGTTTCCCTATCAGATTCAGAAGAAATGTAAAGGATGTGCGATTAAAAAAGCAAAATAGGCTGAATAATGGCAACGATTTCAATACTCATTTTGTAGAGGGTAATTGATATAAAAGGTGTGTTGCTGAAAACTTAAAAAAATTCATTAATGAAACGAGGCGCACACAGGCACCTGAAAGTTACGTATTAGCGTTTTGTCACTACTTTGTATCTTGAAGATTAAATAACAATAAATTATTCTTATTTTACCCCAGCGTTTTATTGAAAATTGGATACACGTGGCTGGACAAACAACGATGTCTTTCAACAGAATATGTATTTCTTTTATATTTATTTTCTATTTTATTAGTACGTCAATCTATTGTTTTGTCGCGCTTTAACTATTACGACGTTGCTAATGGACCTTTTCTCGATAGTGTCACTGCGCATTGAACACAAAAACTTCAAAATCGTTGCATTCGCTCTATATGTGGTTTAAGAAGACGTGAACATGTTTCATATGCACTGATTAAATTTTAACTTCAACTGTTCTAACTCTGATCGCAAGGACATTACAATTGAACAGGGCGGAGCTATTATATACGATCCTCGAATACTGTCTGATAAATTTAATTCTTTCTTAAAACAAATTTCAGAACAAGTTTTACATAACCTGCTTGACGTGGGAATGATGCAGCATGATACTAGAAAATGCACATACTACGTATTTCTTTCCTTGCACTATTTTCGAAATGATCCAAATCTTTAATAACATTCAACACAAAAATACCTCAGGTCCATTGGAATCATTAAGTTATCTAATAAATCTATCTTTCACTTATAGCGTATTTCCGTTAAGTTTCAAGATTTCAGAAGTAGTTCCGGTGTTTAGAAAGGGTAATAGAACTGATATGCGCAACTATAGGCCAATGGATTTAGGAAGAATATGTCCACTGCCACTGCTCTGTTATATCATACTAGGGCAAATTGATAAAGGCATTCCCCGTAGGCAATCTTCTGTGATTTTAGTAAGGCCTTCGACTGCTTATAACATTCCATATTGTTGAACAAGTTAACTAGTTATGGTATCAGAGGAAATGCTATAGACTGAATATGCTCATTCCTCAGAGACTGCATGCAGTACGTCCGGATACGATATAAGCAGAAGGCATTTCTTAAAAGTGTTAGATCCAGTTGCTTACTTATCCCTCATGGCGTTTTTCAGGGCAATATATTGGGACCTGTTCCCTTCAACCTGTATACAAATGACTCCATCGCACTCGCAACTGCGTCAACTCTACCACAAACCGAGACACTAGCAGATAGTGCTCCCAATAGGTTACATGACTGGTTTTGCGTCAACAAATTAAGCCTTAATGAGGAGAAGACGAACACAAAATATACATGCCTCGGCAGCTATTCACGACCCAAAGAGGGCTAACAAAATTTCTCGGTGTGAATGTTCAGGATAATCTGCCCTGGAATGTTCACCGTGACCACGTAATGAAAGTGGGAAATACGAAGATGTTTCTATTTCGCCTCCTGAAAGATCAACTACCACTACATACGTTACTATCTATATACCATACGGAAATTGCGTCGCGATTGAGGTACGGGATACTTCTCTGGAGACCGTCGTCTATGATTTCAAAAGTCTTTGTGACACAGAAGCAACTTATTGGAATATTAGGCGGAGTAAAAGCTACAGAGTTATGTAAACCTCTTTTTCAAACGTTGCCTATTAATATATAATACCGTACCAATATACCGTTATAAAAGACGTCCCTATGAAACTCGGCGAAGAAGCGATCTCCATACTTCCAGATGTGCATTGCATATTACTGATAAAGGATTAACGAGCATTGGGAGAAAGCTAATAAATTACCTCGTGAAATAAGAGTTAGCGCCAGATTTAAGGAATCGATTAAGAGGTATTTAATAGAACAAAGCCACTATCGTGTAGAAGAGTTTCTTAACCGCAGTAATTAACCAACGTGGTCAAGCCACCCCATAGTTACGATTTGCTTTACGTTTAGTATTAAGTTTTACTTTGTTTTGTTTCTTTTCTTTCGTTTAATTAATTAATCCTTCATTGTACTTTTTTATTCCTTTTATAGCTTACTTGTTTGGATTTTCATTTATTTTGTACGTGACTATTGATTTATTATCCTTCTGGATACTTATAATCAATAAAGTATTATTATTATCCATTTATGTTCTCGTCAGTATTGCTTCTATTATAAGATTTTCTCTTCATCAAATTAAAGTATCACACCTCAGGCGATCATACAGAGGCTTAGCTGTCTTTTCTTTTAAACGTCATGTAAGAGTACAGTTCTTAATTCAGTTACTTAAATTTACAATTTGATCTATTTTTTGTACCTATTTACTTGTTTGTATGTTGACACAGAATTCTCAACTTTGGTATTTGTATGTAATGGCTGCATAGCTTTTTTTTTCTTTTTGCCACAATTATCGCGGCAGGAACGAAAAATAGACGTTCCTGTTTACGGCAAAGGGTTACTTGATTATTTATACGTATCGAGTGTCCTCCTCTTTTCTCCCGCAACGTCTTTCTTATCTACCTCTATAGAGACTTGCGTATTTCATTTTTACAGATGTATGTAGATGTATGATACGCGCTGATGCCTAATTTCGCAACCACACTGTTCGTTCAGATTCTTGGTAGATGCACAGATTTTGGTGGTCAATGTATGTGTACTGCAGTGCTGTTAATCCACATAAATTCAATTATTTCCCATGTGTATGCGATCGCATTTTATTCAATTTAAAGACTATTGTTTCATTATTTGGTTATTTAAATTCTATGCCAGTAAAGTTGATTTAGAAAGGATGCCATCTACTTTCCAAAAATCTATTTC
This sequence comes from Marronus borbonicus, assembly GCA_902655005.2. Taxonomy (NCBI): domain Eukaryota; kingdom Metazoa; phylum Arthropoda; class Insecta; order Coleoptera; family Scarabaeidae; genus Marronus; species Marronus borbonicus. The sequence goes on from LR737423.1 coordinate 45,204, forward strand.
CCAAATGCACTTTCTCAAAAATTATACATGAACATGATACACAACGTCCGTATTTAGATCCACATATAAACATTCACGTTGGTGCGAAAATAAAGATAAACAATAATTGCGGAGGTTAGAATATAAACACATGGAAAGTCTTGGATTGGTATCGCAGTCGATAACAGTAAAGAGACGGACTAAAAACAAATCCAACAAACTTGTATATTTTCAAATATCGAATATACACAATGACGATAAACACCTAAATAAATATCTCCAGATATTGCTATGAAATTCAACAGTAGAAAACTATTCGGGTTTATTAAATTTCAGAGTAGAGAAAAGAGGCCGGTAGTCAAGAGCTTTATCAAGAAAACAGTGAAATAGATGCCCAAGGAAAAGTAACAGAATTGGGGCAGTGAAGAAGTAAAGCCACTTTTGAAGAATTCATGTGAAATCACTTAAAAATAACAATGATGAGATAATTATGACCGGAGGAAACGAGCTGCTGATTAGAATTTATGATATAATCGTTGAAACCTGGAAACAAGGGAATATGCCAAAGGGATGAAGAAATTGATTATTAGTGCCAATTAAAAAAAAAAACAATGTGAAAACTATGCGGAATAATGGTCCTAATGGTCAGTAAGCATATTTCTAATTATCGACCTGCCGTATCTCAAAGGCAATGGAAAATTGTATGTTGGATCGCTTGAACAGTCTTCTGGATAAACGTGGTATCACAACTGATCTTTAGCATGGATTCAGGAAAGAAAGATCCACCTCTACTGCATTAATCGATTTCTATTTTACTGTGTTGGTTGGAACTGAGCAAAGGAAATCCGTAATAGGTGTTTTCTGTAATCTAAAAAAATGCCTTTAATTGCGTTCAACACGATAAGATTTTAGAAAAACGGCAATTGTTTGGCATTAGAGGCACAGCTGCAACTTGGCTTGCTTGATATCTGTATGATAAAATCCAGTTTGCTAAGATAAAACACATCTCGGCAGAAGGAAAAACTGAAGACTCCTACCTGTCACAATGGGCGTGCCACAGGGGTCTATTTTGGGGTCAGCGCTGTTTAGCTTATATATCAACAACATTGTGCCATTCCTTTCTGATATCTACTTAACTACATACGCAGATGATATTTCACTTTTAACAACGAATGAAGACACAGAATACATTTCCAATGGTTTATTACAGACACTGTCTGATTGGTTTGCTCTCAATAAACTTTTTCTAAGTCTGGAAAAAACTAAATACTTAGTCTTTCACACAAGGCATACAGGCTCAAAAATTGGGACCTATCCATAGACCAAGTACAATCTAAGTAGACTAATCTGATTCCACAAAATTTCTGGATGTCATTTTTGAGGATAATCTGGTTTGGAATGAACATTGTCGCGTATTAGCTAGCAGACTCTTCGGCAAGTGTTATGTGTTTCGCTGCTCAAGACCAGACGGTGGAGTGCGAATTATGCGAAAATCTATTCCAGATTACGATGTGGGATACTCTTGTGGGGTTCATCGGCTGCAGTTGCTAAAGTGTTCTTGACCCAGAAAGCTGTAATGAGATCTTTGGTGGGCGCACATTTATGGAGTCTGGTATGCCTTTATTATATAAATTCAATTTATTACCGTTTGTTTGCATTTATATAAGTAAGTAGCAATTTATGTACATCTGAACAGAGGCACCTTTGGTTGAATTCCGAATACCACAGATACCTTACAAGAAGTAGAGATTATTTACACACTGCTGGTACTGCACGTGCTGTTACTAGCTTAGGATTAAAGAATGTAAGGATCAGAATTTACAGTTACTTGCCCAGAGAAATTAAACGAAACCACGCAATAGCAATTTCCGCGATGGATGAAATAGGGAGAATACCAACAAGGATTCAGAAAAGGAAGGTCTACTATAGATCAAGACCGAACTAATAGAAAGAGCTTATTAATATAATATTGAATTACATACACTCTTCCTAGATTTCAAACAGGATTTCGATACTCTAAACAGATAAAAATTATTAGATGTGGATACCAGCAAAACCCATACGACTAATAAAAGCTGATAATGGAAGGACCCAGCACGAAGGTTATAACTAATGAAGGAGAAAAAAACGTGAGAAAATAATTGGAGTGAGGCAAGGGAATCCTCTGTCAACTCTGCATCCGGTATTAAAACCAGCAGTTCTTTTCAAGCTATAACCTATGTGACCATATGCACTAATTGCGAGAAGTAAGAAAAGTTTGGAAGAAGCATGCATGACGGTAGTGCCAGAAGAAAAGGCTTTAGAAATAAATCAGAATAACACAAAATGTACGGCAAGCTCCCAGACCAAAACAACAACAGGCCAAATTACATTAGGAAATTGTAAATTGTACCAAATGGGACACTATAAATATCTAGGAGTAAAAGTATAAAAATTAATCAACGTATACGTTATATGCCAGACAGTAGAGCATATTGAAGTTATCAAAGATCGCTAAAGACTAAAAGTATATGCAAAAAGTGTAAAGCTCCAGAATTATAAAATTGCAATTAGTCCCGTTACAAAACAATGCGTCTTACACAAAGAGACGAAGATAAATTAAGAATATTTGAAAGAAAAATACTGGAGAAGATTCTAGGCCGAATTCTCTAGAGTCACCTTAAAGCACACTGATTAAGGCGGTTTGGACGCATTGAGAGAAGAGGAAAGGAAGTATTGATTAGGAAGATAAAGGATTAGACCTACCGGAGATGTATTTAAAAGGACAGCCAAAAGCAAGATGGGGAGATCGAGTAAGAGGAGACATAAGGAAACTAAAAGCAGACAATTTAAACAATATCGCAGTAAGTTTTGATCACTATCGTTATTATTTGCTATTATTGGTGTTGAGAAATCTATGTGGTACAATTAAAAAAAAATAGTTTTAGCAATCTGAATATCCGTCGCTTTACCTTCTCCCTTCTCTCACCCACTCAAATATTTTACGAATACATTTATGCATCTAGACACTCTGTTTCATACGTTACCAACCTAAGGAAATAGATTTACTTGCGATAGTAACAGGTGCATCTAATTTGACTTTCCATGACCAACTTTTGGCAAAATTAAAAAAAACAAAAACGATAACTCGTCAAGCATAAAGTTTGAGTAGTTAATTGTTTAGATAAAGTTAGGTTCAATTTTAATGCAGAATTCATATTTGAAATAAAGATAGTAGCATTCAATTTAAAATAGGAAAGTTGATAGCCACTTCCGGCATAACGGAACTATTCCGAGAGAATTTTTCGTCGCATTACTCTATCTGCAATGGTTTGTGAGAAAAAGGTAGTGGACGAGTGGTGTGAAACAGCATGTACCATATGTTGCAATGTTTAGTAGGTTGGAAAAATTTAGAAATAGATAATTTTTACAAAATTGATTAATCAAATTTGGGGTTTGTGGAATCCAGGAATGAGAACCAACCTGTTATGTTATGTTATGTTTCAACATAAACACAATGTTTGTATATCCCTTATCGGAAACTCCGCTTTTTCGAACTATCACACGTGACTCGAACTTCGATTTACAAATAGAATTCTAGCGACAAACACTTTGAACTTGGAAATACAACCAAACACGAGCTAAATGGATGGCTATTAAACCCAATTAGCCTCACCTCATTCAATTTTACCTTTCCAAAAATACATTGGCGACAAAACGCAAACGAAAATTCTTATTTTTAGAGATAACTTAATGTAAGTGATGCAGAAGTGCAACTGAAGCACCGATTCTATGCTATTCCGTGACGTTTTAACTGTATCAATTGAAACTTATGCTTAAAATTATTCTGAAGATTGTTCTAAGGTTATTTTACCTTCAATTGGACGTTTTAGGATGTGAGGATATTGAACAGAAGACAAATTATTGTTTCGTTGCACAACTATCGTCCTTCACTTCACAGCCACCAGAGGGACCTTAACTTTCACCGAGTGGACATATTGAACTCACTATGCGTGGTGATGCTAACTTCGATGTTACGAATTATAGCAGTTCAATATATACATACCTTATCTTTGTTTTCTACACTTCCATTTATTTATCTGCTTCATACGTCCTTGATATTACCAATATCATACTGCGACCTTATGGCTAAATATCCATATTTCTTTGAACATTTTTAATTTCTTTCTTCATAGGCGTTTATCGGTCTGTGCCAAAGCGTTATATAGTGTTTTATTATAAGATCTCTAATAAACTCAATGAAGAGCTACTAGAATCAAGAAAAAACAATCCTAAAATTAACATCTATATTTCTATCTATAAAAAGCTACATCAATCGACATGTGACATATCGAGAGATAGATGCATCCTTCGGCATTGGTAAAAGTCAAATACAAACGATTTCACATGAAAGTTTAGTATTGCAGTCGTTGGATTCCGCACAATTTAACCAACGCGCCAAAAAATGACTCGTGCGAGTTGGTGCAAAAAAATGCTTCAAAACTTCAATCGCGGTATTGCTGCCAACGTATACAGTATCGTAACAGGTGACGGAACCTGGATATATTTATTCGAACCAGAAATAAAACAACAGCTCAATGTTTGGGTGTTCCAAAGTGAACCAAAATCAACAAAAGTTGTTCGTTCACGAAGCACTTCAAAAAAATGATGCTTTTTTCTTCCGTAAAACTGGGACTGTTGCTACCATTGTTCGCCAGGATCGGAAAACAGTAAACGTTGATTGGTATACAACAATTTGTTTGCCTCAAATCCTTGATGAGATAAAGAAAAACAGCAGACATCGCCGTATCTTCCTGCACCACGACAACGCCAGCGCTCACACAGCACATCGAACAGTCGAACTGGAAGATAGCATTTAATTAATGACTCAACACCTAATGACTTTTTCCTGTTTCCTTTTGTCAAACACAAATTGTGTGGTGAACGGAAGAGGCCGTTGAAGCATTTAAGAAGCATGTTTCTGAGATTCTCACTTCAGATTGGAAGAAATATTTTCGACAATTGGTTTCTTCAAATGCAACGGTGCCCAAAACTTAAAGGCGAATATTTTGAGTATTTTTTTCCATAAAATATATGTTTCTCTCTTTTTCCGGAATCTCCTCGTAGTGCTCTTTGACTGCAGATAGAATTACGTACACAAATGAAATGCGAAAATGAAAAAATGTTTTTAATATCCAGATGTGCATGCAACGGGTTTTATTTCTGATCTTAATTTTTTTTGTTTATATCTACAGTATATGAAATTTGTCGTAAACATGGACAAGGACCTTGCAGAACTGTGTTTTTCAAGATGAATGCAACATGAACATATATAATTTCAAAACGACGTTGGAAATAGGTCTTTAGTACTAAGCTGCACGTTACAGTACAAGGACGGGGCATAATTCTCTAAATAACAGCAACAAAGTGAATGCTTGAAACTAAATTATCATTGCGACACATGCGTGTGAAGATTCCGCGGCGCACGATATCGCATATAACTGACCGCATAGCGAAAACACTCGGATTATTACAAGTACACAAGAAGTTATACTTGTACGGGAGTATCCGATAAACTCGCTTCTTATAACGAACCGGTCACATAAACAAGTTAGGTTCATTTTCGTTCTTAAAGCGATCGCAGTGCCAGCGTAAACACAGAAAATGCAATCCTCCGTCGCGTTAATAAGTGTTATATTGTTGTGTTTGTGCAGTGAAATTGACCTTACTCACGTTGAATCTTCAAGAGGATGGGTTGTGGATGATGATGGTTGTTTACTACCGGACAATGAACCCGGTTTTTGCACCACGTTGAATACATGCGAAACAGTGACCTATTTCATCGGCGATCGCGATTACGACAGTGCCGATGTGCAGGATATCATTAAAAAATACGCGTGTGGGGTGGATAGGTTTAGAGGCATCAAAGTGTGCTGTCCTTATACACCTTTGGTTCAAAATAAACTTACCTCTAAACCATTCAAGGACCACACGAATCATCCAAATCTAAGGCTGCTTCCCATGAATTGCGGGCCAGTGCGTGCGTGGGGCTTGTACAACGGAAACGAAGCTAACTTATTCGAATTTGGATGGTCTGTTCTACTCCAGTATAAGAAGCCAGGCGATCCTTACATTTGCGGAGGTTCCTTGATCAGTAATAAGTACATTTTGACGTTGGCTAGTTGCATTAGGAATAAGTACAACCTTATCGGGGCGAGGTTGGGTGAGCATAACGTGAGGACCCTTAAAGACTGCACTTGGGAGTATGCCGATGGAAATAGAGTAGACTACTGTGGACCACCACCTCAAGATTTCAACATCGATGAAAGCGACTCCGTAATTCATCGAGAATATAACCCTCGAACCTTAGAAAACAACATAGCTCTGATAAGGCTAAGAAGAACAGCAGATGTCAATAACGTCGAGTCTGTTTCTACAGTCTGTCTTCCAATCTCATCCTCAGAGAAATCCGAGGATATTAGCAAGTACACTTCCATAGGCTGGGGCGTAACAGAAACCGGAGTAGGCAGCTACGCTCTGCAAAAGGTTCTCAGTGTAAAGATCAATAACTCAGAATGCAGCAAAGCTTACGGGAACGCTGGCCAATCTACCGAAAAAGCGTTTTGCTTACGTCACATCGGACAGGAGGACGTCTGCGTTGAAGACCCTGGCGGTCCAGTTATGAGCTACGTCACGAAAAACGGGGTCTTGAGGACACTACAGTACGGAATAGTATCTAGAAGGCCATCGACGTGCAAGAACACTGCCACAAACCCAATCACATACACAAATGTCGTTCCATATGTCGGTTGGATTTTAGACAATTTGAGACCGTAGGCATTTTTTTTGTTTTTTTTTACAAGCTAGTTTTGCAGCTTGGCTGGAAAGTTGTTTCGGATATTATTTTTTTATATCTAAAAATAATTGCGTGTTTTTCTTCTCTGCAGCGGTTTGGCGACCTCGATTAGCCAAATATATTGAATTTTAAGTTTATCTTATTTAAGCAACAGCACGTTATTTGTCGAATGTTATGACCAGTATTATATAGATTTATGTTATACAGAATGTTTACGTTAAGCATGTAGTAACTAATGTATTCTCTTGATTACTTTTTTATGCAATTTTTGAGCTAAAAACTGTCGCCATATATGCAGCAAAATTTCTGTTTAATTATCCGATCAAGGTTAGTGTATTTTTGTAAAATAAGAAACGATTTTGCGCAATAATGCTTATGCCACCAGTTACTTGTTTTAGAAACTAAACTGATTATTTTTTAAATCTTTTGTTCTACGAATATGTTATACATGAAATTGTATTTTTAATAAAGAATCTTTAATCGAATATGTTACTTGACTAAGTTAAATGGCAAGATCGTAAACATGGTTGATGATAAACTAAGTTACTAAGTATCCGTTAAGTCTCCTATTTAATAATTACGTTTGACGCTTACGAAAATTAACTTCTAAACTTGCTACGACTTGCTTTCATTTCAGAAAGAGCACTGTTATCAAATCAAAAGGCCAGAAACGCCTAAATACCTCCAATAATATTGCAGGATGTTGCTAGAAAATTCAGCAGTTGTAGGTAACCGATTACAAGCATTCCAGTCTGGCGTCCGATTTAACCGGAAACTACCTCCAACTTAGAAATCTTAAACGTAACACCTTCTATATTTTTTTATACTGATATATGAGTACAACATTTCCCAACAAATCTCTTTAATAAAATGTTATTTGTGTTGAACCTTTGCATGTTTGATGCACCATTTTTTTGGAAGAAGTAGAAGTACCTTTAAATTTACAAGAGAAAAAATTATAAATTATGTCATAAAATAATGATAGCAAGGACTGTGGCGTAGTATGGTAAACAACACATACGTATCGGTACCCTCCGCACCACACAAGTTTAATTTATTATATAGTAATATAATAATTAGTCCGGGACGGCCGTTTCGAGGACACGAATGGTCCTCATCATCAACCGGTGGCCGAATGAAGTTAAATTAGTCCTGGAATATCTTTATTACATTTTTTACATATAGGTCTTGATTCTGTTTTTTCCTCATTTATTTCTTCAATATAACGTCGCCGTATGTTATCTTTTTTTCTACCACTTATGCTAAATTAAATCCGTGTATGACAACATAACGGATATAACGTTCATCTCAGATGCAGAAACACAAATGACATAATATGTGCATGCAGTAAATTACATGTTTTGATCTGTTTTGTTTAGCAATGTTTTAAACAGACGCGCATAAGGCGTCATATACTACGTATAAGCAAAAATTCAAATGCATTCTTTCCGGTTTTATTTCGTCTTCGTTGATGAAATAAAATATTTATATTGTTTTTAAAATAGTTAAAAAGTTAAATATTTCCAACAAAAATTCAAAATAATAAATCATGGCTTATTTGTTTCGATTTTTTTGAAGTAAATCAAATATTTAAAATGCTTTTTTTGGGCTGTGCCGATGTTCACATTTTTTTCTCCCTTTTGCTGATAAAATCTCAGATTTTCTGCCTTTTTTTATGATATAAACTATAAGCTAAGTATTAAAAACATTTAATTAGTCTAAATTTTGTTCCCCTTTATTTATTTTTAAACAAGCAAGACAAATAATCTTCTGGTTATTTAAGTTTTAAATTGTTTAATGCAGAATGTTTGTCATCCTGTTTGCAGTTAGTTAACAAATAAAAATGCATGTTTTAGGTACGTTTTTATACCGATTTTGCGTACGTTGATTCTTTTCTACAGAACATTAATGTAATGGTATAAACGAAAAACATGCAATAGCATTAAAAAGCGAATACATCTGTTTTTGTTCCGGTGCTCTTTGTTTGGAAATACATCGTCTGTTGTATAACATAACTGCCGATATTGGAGTAGCGAAAACCCTCATCTGTATGTAGAAGGACACCCCCAGTATCCTGAAAAAATTAATGTAGGGGGAGGCATCTTGGGGGACCAAATGATTGGTCGATTATTTTTCAATGGCAAAACATATTTGAATATGTTGGAAAATACCATCAATCCGCTAACTACTGACGCTTTCGAAAATTAACTGGATAGTGATGGAAATATTCCAGTTGATGTGAACGAATTACATTTTTAACAAGATGGAGCTCCTCCTTACTATGTTCTTCCAGTACGGCAGTGGTTTGACAATGTATTTCCAAACAAATGGATAGGATAGAGAGGATCTAAAAACTAGGCAGCCAGATCGTCTGATTTGACGCCACTAGACTTTTTTTAAGGGGTTATTTAAAGTCTGTCGTATTTGCTCCTCAGCTTCAAAATTTGGAAAAACTCCGTCAGAGGATTACTGCAACCTGTCGTGAAATTCAATGAGATGTTTTTGAAAATGTACCTCGCAATTTTGAATAACGGCTTTGCAAACAAAAATAAAATATTTTAAGCAGTTAAAGTGTGTTTGTGTAAAACAAACAAAATGAAAATTCCGAAATAAATCAAACAATTTCAAAAAATTAAACGCCAAAATGTACTGTAAAAAAGACGACTAAAATAAGATATTACCCGACATCAGCGGGTTTAAGTGGGTGAGTCAATTTTTGCATAAAAAATTTTCCCGCTCGTACTTACGTGTTTCAGGAAATTTTTCATAAATTTCCAGAAATTTAGGATGGATAGTTTTCAAATGAACATCCGGTATATCTAATGTATTTAGAATTTTTAGGCGCATTAAATGTCTTTAATTGAACTAATTTAATAATTTATAGCATAAAAAAGCCAAACAATCTAAAATACAATTAGGAAAAGGGAAAAAGTTGTTGATAAAGCAATAAACATATTCCGAAACGTAAGCAATCTTATTTAGACAACACAACCGGCACAAGCCCCCCTCGTGATTTTTACCAACCCTGTTTTTAAATACAATTTGTTTTTCCCCAGACACAATTTCCCCAGACACCAGAGCGCACCAAACGTAAATATTTAACTGGATATCCGTATTAGTTAATTAGGGAATTTTTTAAGGATTACATCACTTCGATTCTCAGTAAATGCTTGATAAAAATGATCGATTTTGTATTTCTAAAAAATTTTATTTTGAAAGATATCTGGAATTACAGCAAATAGTATTATCTGTAACATTCACATTTTATGAATATAGTGACCAAATAATTTCGTAAAAATAACGCGTTATAAATAAACGGACCATTTTCTTGGTATCCATTCCCAAATTACATTCGCGGAAATTTTCGCTAGTCACAAAATATTTTTACTCCTCGTACATATGTGGTGCTTACAAAGATCTGCATTGTGCTACCAATTGCTGTTTATAATTGGCAGGTATGAATTTTAAATTCTGTCTTTTGTACTTCTCTTTCTTCAGCAATCCTGTACAACTATTTATATGGTCTACTGTACATAATGCATATTTATCTTTTCCATCTGGACTTTTTATGGTTATCAATTGTGAATTTATATTTAGCGATTTTCCGTGCATTTACGACGTTCCTAAGTTCTCTGCATTAATATCTGCAATAATCTGATATATGTAAAAACGCTGTCGATTACCCAGTGAGAGGTCAAGTAAGGAAAATAATAAACCCGCTTAATTCTGTAGAACTGAAAGAGAAAGTGCGCATAGAAGAGCTATTAATAGTTAAATTAACGGGATATCTATTTGAAACGTCAACTTAGTCCAATTCATGAAATTCCTCACCCGCGGGAAAAGCCTATTAAATACGCTATTAACTAATAGCGTTTCCTTGATTGCCATAGGCAGATAACATTAGTAGTTCTGTACATTTAAATTGCACTTATTGCGGACTGTAATAATAAATAATTATAGGTGTTATGCGGATAATTGCGATGCAGATAAAAACGTTAATGTAGCTGGTAATAAATCTTTTCTGTTTGTGTTTTTGTCTTTCGCATCGTTGCAAGTGCGACTGTTGAATCTAGAGTGTATATCCCAAGAAGGTCAATTTAGACAGATTCTTGCTGAAATTAAAATACTTCCGTCATCAAACTAGCAGTCAGACAAGTATTTCTTTTTCTCAGAATGTCAATGGGAAATATGCAGGCTATTTCGCGAAACTCGTTAAGTAGAAGTTTTAATTATGTTGTTATGAATGGAAATCTGAAATTTTCCAATAGGTAGTTATATCGGACTTGTTCATTTTAAATATTTTTGCCTACGAAATACTTCCGGGTGAACCGGAAGTGGTTATCAAATTTCTTACATTAAATAATTAAATGAAAAATGTATCTGCTTAGTCGATTGTATACATCGCATGCAAATAATTTCCCTTAAGTCAACCGTTTTCGAGATATTCACGATCATGTCGAAATTTTAGCATTTACGCCGCTTTTGTTAAAATTAATTATTTGAGAATGTAATGTGGAACGAAACGCAAGGTATACATAAACTGTTTCCAGATAAAGATATTTTCCAACTGAAAAAACTCTTTTTTTTTAATGGACCATGATATCTTTAACTACACTATTTGGTTGTAAAGGAAATTCCACATAGATTCATTCCGGTTCAACCGAAAGTGTTTAATATGCGGAAATATTTAAAATTAACAAGCCCGATGCTATAACTACCTATTCCGACATTTCGAAGTTCCACTCATAATACCATTATTAGAACTTCTAACTAACGAGTTTCGTGTAATATCCTGTATATGCAATCGCTCATAAATGAGTAGCTCAAAAGTGTAAAATAAAACAAGTGGGTTGCCACACCAAGTAAAGAGAGGACAGTAACTTACAATTAGTGAAGTCGGAGTGGAGTTAGATCAAACGTATGTTTTTGGCGTCAGGTAATTTCCTAAGCAAAAGATAATTTATCAAGCTAAATTCATAAGTAAAAACTATAACCGGAATTAAATACGTTTAATAAAGTAGGAAACAAAGTAAGTAGCTGTTTCGCCGTGTGTGACAAGTTGCTGCTACAATCTGCAGTAAAAGAAATCTTATGTGAACGAGATATGTCCAAATAAGAAATTAATTTCCATTCTGAGTATTGTATATCAAGTCCCTAAATTTTTAGTAACATAAAAAATTGACGTTTCTTATATCATAGTATATCTTCTTGTCCTCCAGTAGTGTATATGTCTTTGTGTTGAGGCTGGGACAGAAATACTCAAACGGTTTCTTGCTCACGTTGAGTACTGGCGCGTGTTACGAGGTAAGCGCCAGAAGTTTCCAGCCTGACTGTCTTCTTGCAATCATAGAAACAAGATAACAGTGCCGCCGGATACTATCTGCGGTTAAACGATCGTACAAATTACAGCGGCCGCATCTTCTCAGTTGCATAGCAGATGTCTCTTGAGTTGGTGCTGTCTTATCAATTTGTACAATGGATTGGATTGTCTATATGCCGAAGATTCGCCTTCATATTCCACAATAAAAAAAAAGTCGTGAGCAACATGTGACTTGTACTGAGCAATCTTTGAACCTCTGTCACACAACAACCAAAATCATCATGGTAACGATCTTTTGGAAATCTTGGCGGTTGATTTTAAGAAAAGGAACACAACATTGGTATAATCCATAAAGTACCATGGGTGGAAAGGGAAGCCCAGAAAGTTTTTTGTGAAAAATTATACTTCATTTCGCACACCAAATATCAAAACCGCCATGTAATTGAAAATAAATTGATAAATACTGTAGCAAACCAAGAAAAGATAATGTTGCGATTATATTATCGATTTTATCGAGACTACGCCAGCTTACTGCGCGCCGCTATCAAAGAAAAGAGACGCGGCCACTATTGTCCAGCTTGCTGCCAGTGTGGTGTAGCTTACAGAAGCTTCCCCGTCTACCCTACAGCTCGGACATAGCCCCTAGTGACTATTATCTACTTTTTCAGAAACGAAGAAGGACCTTTGGGGTAGAAAATTTGACAACGAAGAGTTGTAAGATGCTGCTGTGGAACATTTTGCAGATAAAACTGCAAAATAATTTTCCAAAGGTATTGAAATACTGCAACAAAAAGTTTGGAAATACATGGAGACTGTATCAAAAAATTACTTTATTATTTTATTTCTATCACGCCCGGAATATAATCAGCTCGGAAACTTATGGCATTTATTTCGTACCATATTTGAGATATTCGATTTGGTGTTTGTACACATGTTTAGGTATTGTGTACACAAATACTGACGACAAGGAAAGCATTTTTTCACATTTAAAGAATCGTTTCTTCAAGATTCTTTCCGTTTCAATCTACACAATGTCCTTACAGTTCATTTATGCAGGAAGAAGATCCATTGTGTATCAGTGGAGGATCCCCAGAACTGTAGAAACTGTAGAAACACCCACCTGGGATTGTTTCTCAAAAGATGCCTTCAGCCCTTTTGCGATTTGCTTAGAATCAATAATAATAATAATAATAATAATAGCAATGTTTTTCATAAACAAAATGTTACAGAAAATAGTCAAGAGTACATAGAAGAGAGACAACACTCAGCTAACAATTAAATCACAAACTCGTGAATAAGAACTAAATACAAAGTGATATTACAACGCAAAACTCGTAATAGAAGCAGAGAATAGGAAGCTGCAAGGTCCTAATCATTTAAATATTCTTGTATTGAATATGGCTCTATATCGCAAAGATACCTTATTAATTGCTTCGTAAATAAATCAATATACAGTGTGGTAACTTATTAAAGAAAGTCATACCAGCGTATTGCACAGACTTCTCATTAGCTGTCAGTCTGCGTTTAGGTAGCCTGTAATTATTTTTGTTTCTCGTAGAATATTCATGCTCAAAAAAGCATTCACTAACAGTATATTTATGTTTGCAAACAAATATTATGCATTCTAAAATATAAAGTACGTATATTGTTAAAATGTTCCTCTACAAGTTTCTAGATAGTTTTTAGCAAAAATGAACCTTATTGTCCTTGTTTGTAGAGTAAAAATTCTGTTGATGTCAGTAGACAAGTCCCAAAATATAATGTCAAATTTGGCTTTGGAATAAATATTCCCATAACACACCGTCATTAAAGCACCCATGTCTAACACCTGGGACAAAGTTTTAATTAGAAAACAGGTATTGCCTAAAGATTTACAAAGTTCGTTTATGTGTAAGTTCCATCTAAGGTGTTGATCTATAAAAGTTTCCAGGAACTTACCAACGTCCCTTACTCTGCAAGTATTATTGCCAAGAACAATTTTATCCGGTATTGATGCTATAGTATTACTTCTGAAAATTACGCAGGAAGTTTTTTCTTTGTTTAGTACTAAATTATTTAATGTAAACCATTTTTCCACAGTTCCAAAATATGCTGTCGGCCAATTATTTCGCGTGCTCAGTATACTTCTTGTAGGATGTTCAGATTATCTTTGACAATGTCGATTTCAGAGAATATGCCAATTCACCACAAACCATAATAATAATAATAAAGTTTGTTAATAATAAACACATTTGTTCTCCAACTGGGCGATACAGAAGCGCCTAAAATGTTGAACCCTGTAACTTAAGTTTTAATTCTTTGTATTCATTGTAGTAATTCGAGGTCGTCCACTGTATTTGCGTCTGTATAATTGCCATGTTTTCTCTTTTCGTTTCACTGTGTGGATAACAAGATACTGAAGAAGCCATGTAACTTGAATTCCGGATATATTTATTTCGAGTAACGCACAAATTGTGGCTCCAATCTTGATATTTATTTCCTTTCATTCCGATATATTTAATAATAACTTGTAAGAGAGAACTTGCATTATTAGCTTTACAACTAACAATAGAATATTTTAAACAATACTAAGGGACAAAGTAAGAATGAAGTCTGTAAATACGCACATCTAAGCATCTTCTGTTCTTACCGTGCAGTAACAAAATTAAACTAATCTCGGGCTTTTCCAACATGTAATATTCATTTCTTACTAAAATCTATTAAAAAAATTTTTGCCTGCAATTTGTTGGTATTTCCCAGTTGTACGTTTTCTTTTTTGGAAATACACAAATAATTAATAATAATTTATTAATTAATAATATATTAACTTTATTCATCATTAATTTGCAAAAATCCACAAATAGGCTAAATCACTTTAGCATATTTGTATAAATGCGTTTCTAAGAGTGAAGCTTGCTTTACTTCAATATGCGACTAACCGAATTCACTCTTACATTATCATTTAAAGACAATTGATGCGTACAAGAAGTGAATTTTCGGCGACATCTAACTCTGAACTTTCGATGTTCCCAATTTGGAAGTCTTCGCAGTCAGTTTCTCTAAAACGCTTCAATGTTCTTCTCGCTTCTGGTCACAATAGATCGAGTAATTGATTCCCTATTCCTCATTCAAACGGACACGCATTTCTGATTACGTTCTCTTGCAAACAAGACAGAATATAAGCGCCTGAAAAGGGAGATGGAACGAGGCAGTGCAAGTGATCGAGGATAAGCCGGATACACTTTCGCCAATGCTGAAGAGGTTGGGGAAAAGAACACAACCAAACGCATCGATAGAAGAAGGTGGTAGGTGGATTTATAAGGATCAAGGAAAAGTGGAAACTGCTGCCATACACTTAGAAAGGCAATTTAAATGCGACCAAACAACAGATTTCAGCACCACCAAGAGGGTGGAAGAAAGCTGCAGACAAGTCAAAAGAATGGGAGTAGTGGACCCAAAATTGACATCAGAGAAAGAACTGGCCGGCATAATAAAAGGGATGATGTGATTCCAAGTAGGACCGTCAAATTAACGGGAAGCGAACCAATGAAAGAACTGGCGAGGATTATTAACGCTTGCCTGAGGACTGCAGCTTTCCCAGATAGCTGGAAGAAGGCGGTAATTGTCACTATCCCCAAGGGAGAAAGAGACCTGTCGAAGATCAAACACAGAAGGCCCATAAACCCCCTAAACAGCTTCGGCAAGATACCAGAGAGAGTCATAAACAGCAGGTTAAAAGATACATAGGAGGAAAGAAACATTATCCCAAATAACCAGTTCGGCTTCCGGGACAGGCTGGGGGCTGTCTAACAAGCATTTAACCTGGTGAAGGAGGTGATGGCCGCGTTCCTCGATGTATAAAAACCATATGACAATGTGGAGAAGCGGCTTGATCCATAAGTTGTGGAAGCTCCCGATTCCGATTTTACTTACCAAGATTATCCAAGAATGGTTTCAAGAAAAGAAGCTCGCTATAAGGGTCAACCGAAATGTGTCCACCGAGAGAACGGCGCAGGAAGGATTACCTCAGCTGTCCCCGTTGTTATTCAACATCTTCCTTCATGACCTCCCGCAGGCGATTATGGATCAAGGAGCACAGGTGTTTCAATTCGCAGACGACACGGAAATAGTAGTGCAAGGAATGGACGCCGAATGGTGCGCAAGAAAATTGAGCAGGAGGTTGGAGGACGTAACCCGGTTCATGAAAAGATGGAATGTTAAGGTCAACGGAGAGAAGACGGAAGTGGTAAGTTTCGGTAAGAAACGCCCAAAAACGGCATCCTTAACCTGGCATGCGAACACGGTGAAAATGAGGAAATGCGGGACTTATTTGGGGGTAACAATCGAAAAAGGTTTAAAATGGAACTACACACGAAGAGACGGGAAACAGTAGCAATGAAGAAAGTGAACAAATTCTACCCGTTGATCAGAGAAGAGAGTGGAGTTCCGATGCGAACGAGAAGCAAGATCTACTCAGTAACTACGGGGAAGAAATTTGGATCAAGGGAACGAAAAAGCGATCCAAAGGGCTGAAACAAATGTCAAGAACGACGACATAAAGATGTATTTGGAGCTAGAGGCTCTGAGATTGAGGACCGATAAGAAGAGAAAGGAGGCCATCGAAAGAATGGGAAACCACACGTCCGCTGTGGTACGAGTGTTGTCGTTCAAACAATCCCAATGAAGAAGCGATACCTCCTAGTCTACAGATATTGGTAAGGGGGACTAGAAAAGTCTGCGATCATTGCCCGGACAGCAGAAAATGCAGCAAAAGGAAAGAAAAAAAAAGATTGTGTTCCTTGTTGTCACCGTATTCCATCCGCCATCCCCGAAATAATTATCCTCTCAGTTTCAGTTAAAATGACTATGTGTCGCTGTAGAGCTTTTTCGGAAGGTGTTTTTGATGCAATAAACAAATGAACAACAAAGAGTTGTGCAACATTTATGAATGTTCTTACTCCAACCAAAATTTGTTACTAGTTTCTATCTTTGCAAAAAAGTAGCTTTATTAAGCAGGTAAAAACCACTATTCAGAAAACGAAGTGATTATGTCATACATTAAAACTGATAAGCAAAACCCAAAACAATTCTAGCACCTCGACAAATAACATACAATATGAATACTCTATATTGCAAGTTCATCTAGAAGATAGCATCTAATTACCGCCGTTCAGTTTAAACTCCTCATTAAATGGCTTTACACTACAAAGGTGTTATTGAACTTCAACCTCAATCATAAAATAATATTTTTCTGGAACAAAGAACAAAGAAAAGTTCATACCGGTTGCGACCAGGAATACGTCCTCGAAAATTATTTATTAGTTCAAGTCTTCGTCATAAGGAGCGCCCATTTCGAAGTCTCCGTCATTCGCGAAAATATTTGTTTATTATTCTTTACGTTTTTAATTTAATATGTTTGTAAATACCACGTCAAACATAAGTCACGTATCTGTATAAGTTCTGTCAGGATTCACGAAGTATCTAGCAAACGTACTCATTCATATGCAATACGTGGGAACTATTTGAAAGTTATTGCTACGTGATTAATTGAGGTATTCGTATACACTCCGGGTAACTTCATTGTAAACGATTGTAATATGAAGGTGTGAATGAAAGTAATACGCATATTACTCTTGCAAATGATATACATATTATGTTATCATACAAGCTGCAGCAATAGTACGTCGGCCTTTTACTATTCAGTCTGTAGGCTAGATAGCAATTTGATATTTTGTTTTTATCACGGGATGTACAGAGTGGTCATAAGCAAGGTATTGACTTTAGCAATTTCAGAATGAATTTTTTTATCGATTTTGTTGAATAGATCAGCCTGAATATTATGACCAACACATATTAGATTTTCTTATACATTCCTATTGTCCTATTGTCCGTCTAGAAAGTATCCGGAATTTATTATTTTTCTCAATTTTAATATATTTCTTTTTTGTTACATCGTAAGACAAAAGTAATGCAAGTAATGCAGTTGCGCCGACTGTAGGCCATGGCAAAAATCATATAACAACACCAGCTGTCAAATATTGTTGATTATCAACAGGCTTAATATTTGTGAAATAATGTCGCAAGTAGAAAGAAGAAAGTTGGAATATTTGTATAGAAAAGGTGTTCAAAACGTTAAAAAATTTGTGCAAAATTTGTGCAACAACTCGGAAAAAGTTCAGTATATGAGCAATAAAGAGGATAAAAAAAAATAGGAGAGATATGAGCCATGGACCAGTTTCTGGAGGACCGCGTAAGATTAGCGGAAACAATCTAAACGCTTTAGTGACTTTAGGACGACAAAACCGGCGCCTAGGGTTTCGAAAACTAGCCAACAAATTTGGAAATCAACGTCAAATAAGAGTGTGTCCAGAAACAGTCCGCATTTCACTGTGAAGACAATGTTACTTATCAAAGAAACCAAAAAAAAACCCTGCAATGACACCTCTAAAAGCAACGAAGAATAGATTTTTGCCAACGATTTCGAGACGATAATTTTGGCGATGTTTTTATATCTGACGAAAGTTGTTTTCAGCTTGGTGCAAATCATATAAAAATTCCTATCAAGAGAAAATGTTCCCGTTCAAATTTCCAAATTTCCCAAAAAATAATGGTCTGGGGAGCAATCTCTCAGCGTGGTGCTACACCTCTCTGTATAATTGATGGCACCGTTAATAGTGCAAAGTATTGTGAAATTCTTAATGGCTTTCTTCTTGAAACGGTTCGTGCGTTATATCCCGAAGGGTAGCGTTTTCGGCAGGATAATGCAAGATGCCATACTTCTGCCTACACTATAGCTTGGACGCTAGAACAAAACTTGGCAACAATTCCATGGCCAGCAGCTTCCCCAGATTTTAGTCCCTTCGAAAACATATGGGGACTAATGAAAATTGAAGTAGAACGAGCAGCACGACGAAATAGAGAAGATTTGATTCGGTCAGTTTTACAAGCCTGGACCACTATCACCGAAAAGTATAGCGTTGACCTCGTTTCGGGATTACTTGAACGTTTAGTTAAGTGTTTGCAGTTAAGTGGAGATTGTATTAGTAAATGAGATGAATTATTTGTTGTGATTTTATTATTCAAGTAATAAAAATATATACCGTCAAATTATAGCTGTGCTTTTTGTTTTCCTGGTACTTTCTAGAGGGACTATATAATCCAAATTTCAAAGTTGTTAATAAAGTTAATTTACCTAAAATATTATCTAGTTAATAGCTAATAAGAAATGAAACAAAAAGCAAATTTTCTAGCCAGTAAAATTTACAGTGAAAGATATCCAGACAGGAGCGTTTTTAAAACGCTAGAGAAAATATAAGTAATAGGAGCACAGGTTTCTTCATGGTATTGTTGGTAAATATTCACGGCAAACGCAACACACACAAACATGTTTCTGTCTATCAGGCGTCAACAGCGTGGTTCCGAGAGTATTTTTAACTCTACCCTATGTCCCTGTTGTCTCACAGTTAATGCACCACAATTTACAAAGTTAATCTCTGATGAAACAACTTTTAACAACAAAAAGTCACAGCCATGCCCAACTGGCATCTAATAATATTCTCAATTTTTTCTGATACTGAAAATCGCAGATTGTAAAAGCCGTGCTTAAGTTATGAACAGGAAGAACAATATTGACTTTGAACGTGTGTTAAAGGCACAATAACCAGTACTAAAGGAAGTTAGGCGATGTCTATTGGAGTAGAGATACGAATTTATAATTATTATACATTAGAATAACAGTAATTTTTAGTTCTTCGTGGTACCATTTTTATATAAATTATGGCTTTGGATTCTTTTTTGAACTATGGTAAGCAATATAGTTATTCTTACCTATTCACGTTTTTAGTTTGTTAGGAAATTACTATTGTCCCACTTTATTTTCCGTGAATCTCTAATGCAACAGCGAAAGGTAACCTACTAAATACCAGAAATCCCCGCCAAATTTTCTTTTTTGAACAACAAAAAAACTGCTGCTGCGACAGTGCGCGAAATTTATCTAGTTCATATACATAAAACTTGCGTATATATATTTTATTGCCAACTCTGTATAAATAAATATTACTCTTAAAGTTCTGTCTGCTGATAAGTAAGAAAACGAGTACGCTTCACGAAATTAGCAGAGACTAGACAGACTCGTGTTTTGTCGACTCTCGGGGAAACTAGCGCACCTCGTTTTTGCAGGCTTAATGATAAGAGATCAAACCACCAGTTCCATGTTCTTGACAATCACTTTTTTTGTATGCGGAAATTTTTTTGGAATTTGCAAACTTTCGATACCGCTGTAAATTATGCTAAATATCAGCTCCTATCAGCGCCCAAAAACTGAGCATCTCAAATCATCAAATGTGCGTGGTACAAATTGCCATAAAACGAACACAAAACGTTGCCATTATCAAATTCTCTAAAGCTGGCTACTAAATACATGTCTTCTATAGCCCTCATTTTTCACAAACGAGACGAACACAAAACGAAATTTTTACAGACAAAGCGAGTAGAAAATGATGTCATTATCACATTTTCAAAAAATGAAAAATTGGTTCTGTGGCTACTAAATAAGTGTTTTCGTGTAGCCTTACTCAGGAATATCTCGAGCACAAAACACAAAACGTCGCCATTATCAAATTTTCCAAAGCTGGAAAATTGGCTACTAAATAAATGTCCCATACATTTTTGAGAAACGAAACGAGTACAAAATGAAATTTTGATAACAAAAATCAGTACAAAGCTAGTAGATGATGCCAGGCATCACATTTTCGAAAAATGAAAAATTGGTTCTGTGGCTACTAAATAAGTGTTCTCGAGCACAAAACGAAATGTTTACTACACAAATCAACAGAACGACCAAATTTTGAAAAACCGAAAAATTGACGCAGTGGCTATTGAATAAGGCTCCCTCATTATCAAATATCTCGAAAACAATGTGACCACAAAACGACAACGACAAATCACTACAAGATAAACACAAAACGCAGCCACTACCGAAAGCTAAAATATTGGTGCAGTGGCTATTGAATAAGGGTCCGCGCTAACCCTTATTCTCAAATAAGGGTTAGAGCGTCAATAAATCTTGAAACTCCGAAACGAAATTTTTACGGCACAAATTATCATAAAACGTAACCATTATTAAATTATGACAAATCGAGAATCGCTACGGTGCTAGTAAATGAGAGTCTGTAACAGCTCTTAATCTTGCATACATGGTTTCTCCATTATCTCCAGGAGATAAGCACAAAATACAATTTTTAGGGCACAAATCACCACAAAACGAACACAAAACGTTACCACTATCATATTTTTAAATGCCAAATATTGCTGCGATGGCTGTTGAATGAGAGTCCGCGCTAACCTTCATTCCCAATTATTTTGGAATCGATAGGAGTGCAATACGAAATTTTTACAGCACAAATCGTCGCACGTCACGTTGCCATTATCAAATTTTTAAAAAAACCGAAGAATTACTACGGTGGCTAGTAAATAAGGGTCTGTAACAGCCCTTATTCCCGCATACATTATTTCTCGATGAGAATACCGACGTTTCGCTCTCAATTGTATGGAGCTTCTTCTGGTCTGCTGCATTCTTCGTACAGCACCCTCTTATTTACATAATTAAATATCTTTCCAAACAGATGTTCATCACATCAATGTTAGGACTCGCGATCTAATTACTCTGCCGCTAAATAAGACGCCACTGTTTGAACGCTCCTTTTCTTATGCTGTTTATAAAATTTATAATAGAGTGCCCGCGGGAGTTAAGATGTTGTCGCTTGCTGCATTTAAGGGGTACCTATATGGGTTAACTTATGTTTAGTAAACAACAGAGTTTAAGCATTAAAAATATGGTTAGTTTGCTTTCATTTATGTGTCAAGGCTGGATGGAGAAACGGTTGTAGTGCTTTGCACTCAAACCAAATCCAACCTTCTGATCTTTTCCTAAGCCATAATTATTGTTTTTATTTCTTTTGCATTTGTTGTACTGAGGTGGGCGAAAAAATAAATATGGTCGACTTTTGTAGATGTAAATAGACCTCTTCCAAGCCTAAGACTTTTAGACTGTTCACTAGTTTTTTGGGGCATTTCCCCAGTTGCTCAAATAATGCCGGGAATTACAACAATTCTATCCAGTCTCCACATAGCGCATATTTCGTCAGCCAACGGTAGGACCATGTATTTCGTATGTTACTGGACAAAGGAACTGCTATATCTATGACATATATGATTTTTTGTTGTTTTAAGGTGAGAACTAAGTCAGGGATATTGTTGGGGATAGACTTGCTTATCGGTAACAATTTTCCTGTTACAGCATAAGATGATGAGATCTTCGAGTAATGTGTATTTTTCCCGTAGTGTCTTATAAATTATGTTTGCAACCCTTTTGTGCCTATCCAGATAGGATTCGGGCGCAATTTTGCAGAATTCCGCCAGTAGGTGGGCCACAGTTTCTTCTTTATCTCCGTACATACGGCATCTTTCATTCGGTAGATTTTCCGACGATTCTTCTCCTGTATGGTATTGTAGGTACCACCTAGTCTTGTATTGCTGCCAGGAATCCCTCCGTCTCCACAAATAGATTCCCAGTCTGCAGCCACGTTTGTGAGTCCTTTGCGCTATGCAGCGGATTACTTACTACCTTCAAACTGCTTATGACACTCCGGCATGTCCATAGATAGAGATGCACAAAAATGCAAGTCCCTTCTAGTAAGTTGTTGTAGTATTGAATGCTACTTCAAGATCATCCCGTCCCCTCGTGATTGCCGTGTCGTGATTGCCACCATTTACCTATAATATCGATAGTTCTCAAATACATTTATAGATATAAATTTCGGGGAACGTGATTCAGTTTTTTTCCTTAATCGACTTGCACGAATCTCTACTACAAAAGCCAGACGTAATCCCAATTAGTCTTTTTTGTGCGATCGCTAGGAAAAGAATTGCTCCGTCCGAAGTCACCACATCATAGACCAAATGAGGACATCCTAACCCGCAGTAAGTCAATATTAGTATGCCAACATTCGCGTTTTATTTCGTTTTGTTATTATAAACCTTCTTGATTACGTGCCGAAATAAATAGGAAGATGGAGGGTCCAAGTATTGGCCCTTGAGGTAGACCATACTCCAACCAATACTCTTCTGGTGACACTCCATTCGCTGATACAAACAATTTTTTTTTATAAAAATTAAATTATTAATTTCTGATGAGGATCCATCGAGGCAAACGCCTCTGAGAGATGGAAATATAGTCCTACAACTAGCATCCCTTCGTGTATGTATTCCAGAAACTAAAAGCTAGCTGATTCATTCGACTGTTTAGCTTTAAATCCCTGTTGACCATCAAATTTATATTTTTCCTATATTTTATGCACAATATTGATATTGGACGATGTTGCTCAACATTCTTATGTATCTAAGCTAACAATTGAACTGAAGCAAAGGTAGGCTGTCTTGTATAATTAAAAGTAGCCATAAGTGAGAATTCACACCTTCTGTACTGCATTTTTTTTACAACAATATTATTGCGTTCCATCCCAACCATATCTAAATTCCTAAATTCTAAATAACACAACATTGCTTTTTTCACTTTTTTCACACAACGATTCTTTCCTGTATAATCAGGTGTTGATAATCGATTGTCCCGAAGCGTATCGCGTTTACGTAGCGCACGTAAACACAAGAATATCCAGTTTAACAACAAAAGCGGAAAGTTTAACAACTCGGCTAGCACGATTCGGCGCGCCATATCTCAGCACGCAGGTATATCATCCGAACTACCTCCGGCTGCTCGCTCAATTCGTTCACTAGTCTATTACCATGCGCTTCGCAACGCGTGCCTTCCTTCTGCGATTCCTGCCGTTCGCGCTGTTCATCGTTGCGACGTGCTTTTCGCGGGAGATCGCCGCCGATCAGAGATGGGTTGTAGACGACATGGGCTGCGTAACGACCGAGGACAAGGCGGGCATATGCATCGAAGTGGACAAGTGCCGGACGATCTCGGATCTCGTCGAAGGTCACGGCAATCATCCGGAAAACGACGAGCACAAAGCCATCCTGAAATCGCACGCCTGCGGCGTGGACGATTGGGGAGGTTTGAAAGTGTGTTGCGACTACGACGCTGTCGGCTATTGAGCGATTGAATTGTCTGGGAAAGCTGTACATACGCGGACGTCTAGTGTTTATTTTTGTACTGTTTTTCGTGAGTTTGGAGAAGTAAAGCGAAACATTCCGGTGTGTGTGTGATGTAGAAAACACGCGTTAAATACCGTTCCTTTCTGTTTCTGCACTAATTAATGTAGTGCTGTTAATACCTACGATAATAGGTTTTTAGTATGTATCCTAATTACGCTAAACGATGTTTTTAATATCACGGATAATCATTGAAGACTATGCCTTTGTTTACCATCGATTATATTGATGTATTAAGTATTATGTAAATAAAGATTCTATTCACACTAAATTTATTAGACTTCTTATTTATAAACGCCAACTTTTTTGAAGTTATGACTTTATTACATCCAAGTGTGCACGTTGAAACGTTATTTGGCAAACTTTGTTCATACTTTGTTGTCGTTTATTGTTTATATCAGGTATCAATTCCGGTTTATCGTGCTAATTGATTGTATTAACAGAAACGAAAATATGCTTAAACCTGTTTATGCTCTGACCATGAGTAAACAAAACACAAATACGGAAGTATTTGAAATATTAATTCTATTCATGTGAAAATAAAAAGAAATCCAAAGAAACAATAACTTGTAACACAATGCACTATGAACCCGTGGCAATACGTGACCTTTTAACATATACGGGGCGAGGGAAGATTGTAAAAGACACGATAAAGATCTTACTTTTAGTTTATAATGATCTGTGAAAAAGAGCACAACATATTGAATCCCTCCCGGTCGGAAACAACTAGAACGCGATGGTTGATATTGGACTTTAGAATGTACACATAACAGTTGCTTTTATTCGATAACAGTTGGCAACACAACGTATATAATTCAAGAGGGAAGTTGTATGAAGAGTAAGTTGTATAAGTGGTAATATTGTGTAAAAGCAAATAATAATAATAATAATGTTTATTCGTCCAACAGCGAAAGCCAATTACAGGACAACTTAATACAAAAGAAAAAATACATGTGCTAGTTCTAGTTGCTACAAAGAATAAACAAACGAGCAAAATAGCAATACAAGAATACAAAAACCTTAGTACTAACAAACATAAATAACTTACAGTTCCAAGTAATTGGAATAGAAGACATTAAAGTTCTTTGTCATAACATAAATTGGAGACTTCATCATAATGTTCGTCCTAGCCCTTGGTGTATTAATTATAGCACCATATCTAGTACTATGCGTTGGGACATTAAAATTAACCGCAGCAAGCAAGGATGGAGAATCAATTTTGTTTTGTAGCAATTTAAGCATAAATGTGGCACTACATCGCTCACGGCGGTGAGATAAACTTTCAACATTATGATGATTTAACAAATTAATGTAATCTACATTTCTTTCAGGGTACACACCAGTGATCTTAAAAGACAAATATTTGAGAAATTTTCTCTGTATTCTTTCAACAGAAAGTTGTTGATTAATGTAGTAGGGAAACCATACCAGGGATGCATATTCCAGTTTACTACGTACAGTAGCATAATAAACAGTTTTAATTGCAGATATATTATAGAAAGACTTACATGATCTTATAAGAAAACCTAAAGATCTGGACGCTGACAAGCAAAGCGTTATTACATGTTGAGAAAAAGTAAGCTGTGAATCAAATAATACACCCAAGTCCGATACTTCAAATTTTCTGATAATAGATTCTGTGCTTAGAGAATAGTTAAAAAATACTGGAGAAATACATCTAGTGTAAGATACAACTGAACACTTGGCAATATTCAGGGAGATTCTGTTCTGTTTACACCATTCATCAATAAGGGAAAGATTGGCCTGCAGTTCTACGCAATCCATTTCTGTATTAATTACGCTATATATTTTTAAATCATCTGCATATGCCAGTGACTCACAGTTTAATTTCAGAAGCAGATCATTCAAAAAAATGTTAAATAATAAGGGACCAAGGTTTGATCCCTGCGGTACCCCAGAGGGTATAAGAAAGTGCTCAGATGAAAACCCATTATAAAATACATAACCAGATCTGTTGTTGAGGTAAGAAGACATTAACCTTAGAAGTGAAGGGCAGAAACCAATATAGTCTAGTTTCGCAAGAAGTAAATTGTGGTCGATAGAGTCAAATGCTCTTGAAAAATCTGTATAAATAACATCAACTTGCTTGCGATGGTCAATTGCAGATGAAATGAATTGAGTAATATTTGTCAAGTTTGAGACGGTTGACCTTGCAGCTATGAATCCGTGTTGCTGTTCAGATATGTATGATTGAACATTAATGTAGATTTTAGTAAACAATATTCGTTCAAGAACCTTAGCAAAGTTTGATAAGATGTTTATGGGTCTATAGTTAGATATGTCAGAGTAGTTACCTTTTTTAAATACAGGTATAATTTTGCTTACTTTCCACACATCAGGGAATTGAGATGTTGACAGAATTAGATTAAACAGTATAGTTAGTGGAGAGGCGAATACAGAAGCACAATCACGCACTAGGAAACTTGGTATGGAATCATTACCGGCAGTCATATCAGGTTTAAGATGCTGCGCACTCACTCTAACATCATTTTCATAAATGGTTCCAATATTGAAAGTGGGATAATAACTAAAAGGAACTGTTACTACACTGGTACTTGCACAAAATGGTTTGGAAAAATGTTTAGCAAATTTGTACACAATGTCTAACGGCTGATTAAGTTCTTCATTTTCATAGATCATTACCCCAGGAATCCTAGACGTAGATCTTTTGCCAGAGATGAATGTCCAAAACTTCTTCGGATTACTTACAATATCATTTTGTAGACGAGTTTCATAGTGTACATATGCCAAACGAGCTTCCCTCTTAACCAGCTGTCTAAGTCTGCTAAATTCATCATAATAGGCCATTGATTTAGATGCTTTCCATTTTCTGAAGTAGTGTTCCTTAATATTAATTAATTGCTTGATATTGTCCGTGAACCATGCAGGATAGTGACGACCAACAAATTTAACTTTAGGTATAGAACGATCAATGATGGAATACAATGCGTCATAAAAAACATTCACTGCTACATTAACATCACCATGCTCCAAGAGGAAAGACCAGTCAAAGTTTGCTAATTCAGAGTAAAGCGTTAATAAATCACCTCTGCGATAGTTATAACGAACATTGTTATTTGATTGAAAATTAGATGTCCTTTGTGCAGCAGAACAGTACAGGATAATAGCAAGAGCTGGGTGATGTGGATCCTCCGGTACCAGTGGAGATGTATCACGATTTACCTCCAGATCACAATTCAAGTTCGTAAATATCAAGTCGAGTAGCTTGCCATTTAAATTAGTGACCGCGTTAATTTGGCGCAGATTAAGAACTTCCATAAAATGTCTAACTATTGTAGATTTTCTATCACTAGCATCAGAAATATTAAAATTGGGAACATTAAAATCTCCAACAATAAGTACTTGTTTATTTAGCAGTTGTAGACTCAGTGCGTCCAGGAACGTTTCAAAAACTTCACAATCCACATCGGGAGGCACGTAGATGGTAGCTATAAAAACCGGTGAGTATTTAAATCTACATCTACACAAAGTTAAGTCGATAATCGGCGCTAGTCTTGCAGGAGCATTAGTATCGA
Source organism: Marronus borbonicus (assembly GCA_902655005.2). Classification (NCBI taxonomy): domain Eukaryota; kingdom Metazoa; phylum Arthropoda; class Insecta; order Coleoptera; family Scarabaeidae; genus Marronus; species Marronus borbonicus. The sequence goes on from LR737423.1 coordinate 73,048, forward strand.
TAAGTACAGCATTACATGCATCTGTAAATGCGGAAAGAACGCCTCCGCCCCTAGTCCTTCCAACCTGAGCGAACTTTCTATCTTCTCTAAATACATTATAAGAGGTGTCAAATATTTCAGAGTTATTAATATCTTCACTGAGCCAGGTTTCGGTGAGTAATACAATGTCTGCATCCACAACACCCCGAGAAGAATAAATCGTTTCAGTCTTCGTGCGTATGCCTCGAGTGTTTTGATACCTCACGGTAATGGGAATCCTGTTGGACGAATTTAGTTTAAAGAACTGGAATATTTAACAATTTTCGGCACATCATTAAAATATTTTATTTTATCAACTGACACATCGAATACCGATAAGATGCTTCTCACTGCATCAGAACAACAGAAGACCGACTGTCACCATTAACAACAGCTGCCTCCGGCACGCCATACAACACAATATTATTCTTCCTCCTCTCCCTCTCCGAAACCTCCTGAACTATCTTCTCCACCTCAAAAACACCAGCTCGCTCTCCCCCAGAACGTATGCCCGCTTGCCCCTTAATTGCTTCCAGCTCATGTTGAAGATCATGTACCAAAACTGTTAATTGGTTCAAATTTTTAAGCTGTAGTTTAAAATCAGAGCAGCTATCACAATAAAATGTGATTTTTCTATCTTTGTTCCTCAAACATTGAGCTTCAGATCTTGATAATCCGAAACATGTTGTATGGGCAAGCTCTCGGCACATATCACACGATACTCCTTTTTCAGGTGTCAATTCGCCACTACAGACACAGCAACGGGTATTCATTTTAGATATAATAAATTTAATAGGAAAAAGGAAAACAACAAATAGAGAATAGGAAAGCACAGGGATACGCTTCACACCAAGGGGCCTATCTTGGTGGCTCACGAAAACACACAAGAAGGCCGCGGAAAAGAAAAATTAAGGAATACGGGAAATAAACAAAAGTAAATATCAGTTCCTCGGCAATGTAAGTATAGCCTCCACTGTATATTGAAAGTACAACAAATATATATCGACTTGCAGAAAAACAAGCAAGGAAAAAAAAGGGAGCAAAGAAACGCTAGGTTAATACTTATCTGTAATTTTCTCGCGAAATATGAATGCAATCACCAAACCAGGCGTACTATAACCACCAACAATTATGACAGAGCTCGCGATCTTTCGAATGATGTAAAATTCATAAAAAATAAGTAAATATTAACTTTAAAATTTTATGAAAAACTACTGAGCGATTCACACGATGTTCACTCGCACATGTTACAATCGTAATTCCGTAATTCCAATCGTAACAAGCGTTAAAAGAGTTATATTATCTACTATTCAACACGTTATGGGGGGTAACGTTTCATAAGAAAGAAGAAAATAACAAGAAAATCAATCATGGAATATGGCAGGGTGTTGGTTTGCGTGCAGTATATATTAAAATTTCTCCAGACAAAGTGCCAAATAATAGATCATGTATCTTATGTATTAAGTGAAGCGGAATTTATTAGTATTGTCTTGGTGGCTGGAATTCGTTTCGTTAAATCGCTATTACAATTAATATCAACATATATTCAGGTAGTGTGCCTATTATCCCTTTGTTTGTCTTGTTCTTTTCGTGTACGTTTTTGTTACCTGTCATATACTACAAATATAGTTGTATTCGGTGACGAGTTGTTTGCAGCTTTTTACAATCTCAAACCGCTTATAAAATATAAATTATAACTTGAATGAAAGTTCAGCTTATTCAAAAGCATTATATATTTTTTTCTCTGTTCTCTTATTGTTTCCCGTCCGCTGCTCAGTTATCCCACTGTTTGATTCTTTTAGAAAGCCGCCACAAAGAGCACTGTCGGCGTGAAAATTGTGTCCATGTCTTTCTCCTTTCATTATACCAAGTACATGTATTATCTGTAATAGACAAGATTCCAGCTTGCTCCTGCAATGTGCACACAATTATACATTGCAAACAATATATACATGCGAGCTGCTCCTTGATGGATTTGGATGATGCCAAACGTTTAACTCATCAGCGAACTAAAGGAGTAAGATTCTTTTGCCCAAATTGTGATAAAGTCGCTGATCACTTTGCAGAAATCAAATTTATGTTTGCACCAATCTCTATTAGACTAGACAAGCAATGTTTGAAAAGGTTGTTAGCGAATCAAAAGAACGCGCTCAACGAGATAATAATTTAATCATATACGGGCTGGAGGAGCATCAACACGACAAAGAGGATGCTTTACAAGTCATAGATGCAATTAAACCTGATGGAGGCTATGGAGAGAATATTATTCATTTGATGCGTCTCGGAAGATCTGTGGAGGGCAAGCCGCATGTATTGCGTGTGATTTTCAACCACCCGTACCCTGTGAAGGACATATTGCGCGATAAACGGAAGTTGCAGTCCCATACTATATTTAGGCATATCTTTGTCAGAAAGGATGAAACAAATTATCAGCGAGACTTGTTAAAGAAATGTCAGAAGCAGATGGAAGAACTCAAAAAATCTGGAGAAAAAGATCTTAGGATTAAATATGTTTGCGGAGTTCCGGTGGTTGTTGGAGATGAGGGAAATCGGTCTAATAAGTCCGGCGTAGTAGTAGGAAATTCAACAAAAAAACGCCTAGGTTCCAGCAGTGCTGATTTTGTGTTATATTATCAGAATATAACACAAAATAGGGGTAAAATAAGAGACATGTATTGTAATGTTTGTACATTATTATATGATTTTGTTGCGTGAACGGAAATCTGGCTTTCACCTCATGTTTATAACTCAGAATTGTTTCCATCTGACTACGAGGTCTTGCGCTGCGATAGAAATTTTGAAATCATGAACGTTTCACGTGGTGGTGGGGTATTATTTGCTTATAAAAAGAAATATAATGTAAAAATGTTGGATTTGTCGATACTGTTACAAGAATTACCTAACGTCGATATAATAGATTGTCAGTGTAACTTTGCTGATACTTGTCTATATATTTTCTTGTTATATATGCCAAACACCGTCACTAGACGAAATAGACGTGCATAACACTGAATTATCTCTCTGTGATTAAAATGTTACTAGAGGGCGACTTCAATATTCCTCAATTCGTACTGGCCAACAATGACGATAACCTGTACACTACCCTCTGTGGATACTGTGATTTTTTAAACCTGCAACAACATAATGAGATTTGTAATGAAGAAGGTAAATTGCTCGATCTAGTGTATGCAAATCACTTTTGTCTTGTGCGGCACTCAGAATCACCGCTTACTAAAGAGGATTCTGTCTTTCATCCTTCATTAGAAATTTCCTTTACCCTCGCTTGTAAACAGATAAATTCTTTTCCGGCCAACCCAACCAATAAGCTGTATAATTTTCGGAAGGCCGACTAGCCCACACTGTACAAATCCTTATTTAAGGTCAATTGGCAAGTAGAGGACTGTACAGGTGTTGATGATGCCTGCAAATTATTTTATGATATATTGTACGGTATGGTAAACAACACATAAGTATCGGCACCCTCCGCACCACACAATTTTAATTTATTATATAGTAATATAATAATTAGTCCGGGACGGCCGTTTCGAGGACACGAATGGTCCTCATCATCAACCGGTGACCGAATTTACGACATTCGACATTCCTCGAAACGGCCGTCCCGGACTAATTATTATATTACTATATAATAAATTAAACTTGTGTGGTGCGAAGGGTGCCGATACTTATGTGTTGTTTACCATACTACGCCACAGTCCTTGCTATCATTATTGTACGGTATGTTAGATAAACATGTACCTACTTGCAATAACAAGAACAAGAAGTCTACTTATCCCCGATGGTTTACGCGAGATATAATATATGCAGTTAAACAGAAATTTAAATACTTTAATAGGTTAAGCGTACTCATTTAAGCGCCGACCTTGACTTTAGGTATTTCCGCCAAAACGCTAAAACGCAAATGCAAGGCAATAACGTTTTCACGAAAGAAGAAGCTCATTGTTTATGATGACTCCCTGGAGAATCAAAGTCTATCTCGACCTAAAGTTGTGACTGATCTGGGTGCCACTTTTGATCTTAAGTTGACATTTGTTCCTCACATCGCGACAGCAATTTCCAGAGCAAATAAAATGCTAGGCTCCGTCTTACGAAGTTTCAGGCACTTCCATAATAGCTCCATAATAGCTATGGTTACTTTGTTCAACTCTCTTGTAAGACCTGGGATTGAGTACTGCGCGTTGATTTGGAACCCAATTTATTTTGCTCGCAGGAAAAAGCTGGAGAATGTACAAACGAAGTTCCCGAAGTATCTCTCCTTTCGGACTAGTGGAGTGTACCCGGAACGAGGTTATCCGCAGGATCAACTTTTAGCCACCTTTAACACCTGCTCCCTTTTAACTGGACGTTCCGCGCGGGCTCTAAAGTTTGTATTTCATATTATCCATGGTAATATTTACTGCCCCGAAATCCTCGAGCGGTTGCAGTTTCTAGTTCCAAGACAATCTGCGCGGTATTCGCTAACTTTTTACACTCCCAAAGCACGTTCAAATGTACTACTTAAATCACCTATTCAATTTATTTGTGATACATGTACCTTGGGCGCCCTTGTTCGAATCTTTTTGTCGATGTAATGGTATATATATTATAGCTTTGGGCATACGAAACTATTTTCATTGTATATTGTAGTAAGTATATGCTGTAACGTTGCGGAACTTTTCTCGCTTTTCTTTGTATATTTTTTGTACCTTTCTTTATCCTTAATTTGGTATTAGTACTGTTGGATAAATAGTTGTAGAATAAAACAGTTGTAGAAATACTAAATATAGATAGTGGAAATTATCAGCAAAATGATGAAAAGCTCGCTCAATTATTATATAATGTTTCGAGGACAAATTTCTAGAAATTGCGCCTGACATGTTAAAACTGAAAGAAAATGGAATCAGAAAAGCAAGAATAGCAGTACTAAACTATCAACTAAAAGAAAAGCAATTACAGACCAGTAGTAAAAATCTCAACAGTAAGAAACCTACTTGCAGAATCAATGGAAATTAAAACAATAATTGAACATTATTACCGCGTTTCTAAATAGGAAACTAAACATAGAACTTTACATTAAAGCACCAGAAGGAATAAAAGTAGAAGAAAACGAGATATTTAAAATTAAACAAAGATTCATATGGTCTACGTGAAAGCCTAAAATATTGGAATGAAAGATTTAACAAATTCATGCTAAACAACAAGTTTGAAACATCCATTTCGTCTGCATAAGAGTGAAAGCTTATAGCTACCAATCTATCATTCTAACTGGTAAAGAGTCTACACTGAATGAATTTATAATAATGTTAGAAGAAGAATTTTAGAGAATCAGGTTTTTTTTTTAGGATGAAAATAGAAAGGACAAATGAAACTTTGAAGGTAACACAGAAGAGACAAGATAAAGAAATTTGATCTAACTGAATGTAATGGTACAAAAACTCCACTGACAAAAGGTTTTCAAGCAGATGCAACAGAAGACATATGTGAGTTAGTGGGAAGCCTGATGTTCGTATCTATAGTTTCGTGTCCATCGTATTTAAGCCAGTATATGGATAAACCTGTGGACACAAGCTAAGCGAGTCCTAAGATACTTAATACTGGATTGCTATACACGAGATCTAACGCGAATCTAATTGATTGAGCAGGTGACCGATTAGACAGAAAAGGTGTAACTGGTCCAATTACCTTATATTGCGGAAATACTATATCGCGGCTATTGAGAAAACAAAACTGCGTTGAGTTCTGACAGCAGCTACAAAAGCTAGTGAACTGATATCTACCAGATCTCGTACATGTTTTTGCAGAAACACCTGTTACAATCTAAATATACGAAAATGAGTAACATGCGTGCAATCGCGAGTGAAGGTGCACCTTACAAACAATTAACACCCTTCGAACGTGGCCGGATTATTGGGCTACATGAAGGCGATGTTTCTGAAAAATTGCGCGTAAAATCATTTGACTGTATCATTACGGTGTTGGAACCTGTAAATTGCAAATCAACGTAAAGCAGGTTCAGGCGCACCTAGAAGGACCACCCTCCGGGAAGATTTTCTTTTGAAGTGCTTGGTTGTGCAACGTCGATTTCATTCGGTAACATTTTTAGCGCGGCAGTGGCGGAACGCTATCGGTCGTAGAAGATCATTACGGATAGTTTTCCTTAAGCACGAATAGTTGCGTAGCTACCGGCCTTTATTGCGATTACCTTTAACACCTGAGCATAGACTCGGTAGAGACGAACCGTATTTACTTTTATATTGTTGAATTGCGTTTATGATGCTGATATACATTATTTTGCAAAAATTTCTTGGTGGTGCATTAATTGCGGTCAGTGTATGTATTTCTTGAGGTACAACATATAGGAAAGGGAGTTTTCTCAATCTAGCAAGGTCATTTTGGTATTTTGGTACCTCTCCGTTGACGCAAAGTAAAGCTGTTGGATCAATGCTACCGCATGAGAAAGATGCCACACCAAGGGTTCCTACGTGTTTCGCTTCAAATTTAGTTACCAATGGATCCTTTAGTGTATTTCTTTAGCCTTCTAGAGCTAAATAATAATACCAAGTTATTTTCAATTAACTACAGTATTTCAAACAAATGTTAATCTATATTATGTCATTCCCTGACCATAAGCACTCTCCTTGGGTAACATGTTTTGCAGTAAACACTGTACACCTGAGAGGTGTAAATGTGAATTTGAAAATCAAGAGTTTGTTGTTTCTAAATTGAATCACGGGAGACTGAGACTCAGGGAATCTTTCTTCTAATAATCTTTAATGTTTATTTTACAAGTTCATAGGTTTACTAATTTCTGAATTAATTTATACGTCACGGGCAAATAACTAGTTTGGTGCCGCTTCTCTTGATATATTAATGTGCAAGACAAGGTTACATTTTTTGGAAAAAAATGATAATTTTGAAGTGATTTAAAAGTAAACAAAACCTTCTTACGTAGACGAATGAAATATTTCAACGTGGCGCGTTAGAGCCCGTGCGTTCGCGTTCTTATCTTCTCTCTTCCAAGAGGGAGAATACATTATTAAAAGAGGAAGGAGTAAGTGAAGACAAAGGTGGAAAAAGGTCAGGTGTTATTGGAAAGAATCTGGATAGTATTTTAAACGTTTACGAGTCATATACGTTAAAGGAGCCTCAAGCAGTGCATACGGGAGCATGTAAAGTACCGGTTAAGTGAACGTTATATGCAGGTGCCGGGCAAATTTATCTTGATCGGTGAAACTCGAATACGCCATGGCGAGTGGTCAGTAGTACTAACGGAGCTCGTTTCTTCAATAAACTTTACACCGTCGATCGTGGTACAGTGAAAGATATGTCGATGGAAAATACAGTGAAGTACACTATCGCACTTCTTTATCTGCGCAGGTGACTGTATAAGAAATATTTGTCGGCTGTGCAGTTGCTGATATACGTGAGTAGTTGGAGGTCGCCGGTTGTGGACCAAATTCCGACCACCTTAGAATTTAATTCTGCTAAACTGGAAAAGCTGGAAAACCTTGGAACGCAAGTGTACTAGTCACCGCGAGCGCCGATTCTGGACCAAATTTCACCTCGATAGCCGATTCTGGAACAAAATTCCACAATTTTTGCAACTCAGATTTGTTAGTTATTGCCAGAGCCGATTCTAGCCCACCTCGTGCCAGTGTTGTTGTCCAAACCTGGGTGGCAAGGTTTCGAACAGGTATGAAACAAAGTAAAACGTGGATATGTGAATATAGAAAAATAGTTTATTTTATTAATGTGATTGCTAACAATATTTATATTACAGAGCGTTAGTTTTGGCTATCCAACTATTATGCGACCTATCGAAACCTAACCACTTGACATACACTTTGCTTCCTCTCCTACGTAAATCATTCTTCACCAGATAAAAACTACCAAGTATAAGTCTCCCAGTCATGTCCTCCAGTGGATTAGCGACTTCAATTTTTCTAATTTTAAATTGACATTATTAATTCCGACTGCGATGACTTCTAATTCTAATAATCGCAACAAAAATGGCTTGTATGATTTCCGGCATTACCATCTACTTTGCAAAACTCTGACCACTCCTGTTGGGTAAAATAAATACATACAGTAGTTGTAATAACTTTGACAAGAGATCCAGCTTTGGGATGATTCCTATGTAGCACCCGTTTGTGGAAATGGGAAATAACGGCAATCCAATTAATCCAGGTTTAATTCCTTCTCCAACCGCTTCCAGCGCTCCCCAAGCTCTTGGTATCGAAACTTATAATCTTCTTTATAATATTATTTTACTCTGACCCGCACTTACCGGAAAAATTCATCCCACTTCTGATTTCCTGTATATTATAAGAATACACATATAACAGGAAGGATCCCATAACTGCGGGGTTCATATTACTTTAGGATCCTGTAATATCGCACACCCCCATTAGGTTCGACTCTAGTTCGAAATCTTATCACCCAGGGACACCAACACTGGCACAAGGTAACCCAGTGTCGGCTCTGGCAATAACTAACAAACCTGAATTGCAAAAATTGCGGAATTTTCGTCCAGAATCAGCGAGCTCCAACTACTTACATGCCAACAATTAACTTTATTTCTTTAAGGCAAGGGTAAGATAGTCATTAAGCTAAGGAACCTTACACAGTTGGGCCGCTCACCACGAATACAATGACACCATAAAGGACGTTTTATCGATCGAGATAATATACTTAAATACACGTATTTAACATCTATAAGCATTTTCTTATGGGGTTACTTCAGACAACATAAAAGAAAGATTTTTTGAGACTATCACACCAAGATTATTCATGAACGATAGAAGGTCGCTTACGGAGAGAATCCAGTTGCACATTAACGACAATGGTGGCTATATTGAGCACTAGAACCTACACCCTTTATACTACTTCTAACAATAAATTCATATCTAGTTATTTTGAAACTTTCTGCATTTTTAACGGTTCGATTTCAATTCAAATTAATAAGAAGAGTAGGAAAAACGTTAATTGCTTTACAACTGCTAGAATAGTTATAAAGGTAACTAAAATTTGGGGAACACAATTATATTTACTATTCGCTAAAGCAATAATATCGAGGAAACATGTGATTGCGGTTGGCAATAATGTATCACAGCCTCTAATACTCAATTCTAGAAAATGCAGTGGCAAATGGTCCAAACAATGTGCAATTAGCAATAAATAAAGCCATTTAAGAAAGATGAAATATCTCGAAAATAGTGTGAGATATATATAAATAATCTTAAAACATGTATAACTACTTTTTTATATATTTGAATATATATATTTATACATAAGGCGGCCAATTAAAAAACATTGGTGTGTCGCGTATCTTTAAAACAACCCGTACATTCTAATGTAGATCCAAACGCCGTGGTTGGTTTTCAGAAAAGCAGTATCATGAGATATCCTGTAGATCTTTTACAATTCTCTTCGCTGAGAGAAGATTGCGGAACAAATTAACCTTGTTGTTTTCTTTTTAATACACACATACATAAGATGAAACAAGCTTAATCTGTAAGCTATCCCTCGAACCGTCTGTTCTCCCATGTGGAGCACACCTGGACGCTTTTCTCCAATATACATCTAATTTCAATTTATAATTTAATTAGGTACCACGTAGGTGTACAACATATGACGCGAAAGAATAGCCCGATGAGATATATACCCTGTCAACCGTATACAAATTAAATGACAACCAAATGGAAGGAATTGGATCTTCCAAGTATTAGTTACGTCTATATACAGTGATAAGGAAATTATTAGCAACAACAATAGAGAATAACGCTGAATGATAGCGAATTACGAAAACACAATAAATAATTACTCTTCACTTTGGATTTGTGAAAAACGCCATTAATCCAGTTGAAAAATTGACTACTAGTGAAGGAATACTGAAATATAAACAAAAAGTACAAGATTCGAAATTTATGGCAGACATAAACATACTCTAATTACTTACTTATTCAAGTGGAAATAAGTACATCTGTTTAAAGGCGGATGTTTTGAATATTTCGCGCGCTACTCTACACAAAGAACTGACTTTGAGATATCAAAATAAGGATCAAACAGTTAAAACTAATCCTTTAATTGCGCTAACTTATTAATCACAATCGTATTTATTTGATCTGATCGGTCATGTGCTTCGTCTGCGATGTGCTTGTATATCCAATTGAAGGTTACAAACGCCCTCTCAAATCTATTGCTTTTCTGCGTCCTAAATATATTGCGCCTCCAAGGAAATTTAATTGACATTTATAACCTTTGTACCACTAACGTATGCCCTAGAACTTGCTATAGAAATTTCTAATGTTAATTTTCGAATAAGAGAATGATATACATATGTATATAAGTAGTTAATATACGTCTTCCCCACACTTGTCGTTGGCTGGACTTATATTAATGTTAATATTAACTTTATTATTTTTACGCCCCTAACATATTCGGCTCAAAACAGGAATCTTTCTCTAGGGATCGGGCTTCCTACCAACAGATGGACCCTCATACCCGATAGGTGTACAATGTGAACTTAGCAAAGAAGAAGTGACTACGGCGCTGATGACAGCTAACCTCGTCGTTTTTAATAACATTACAATACATTTATTTGAACATATACTAAAAGGTAATAAATGAAATAACAAAATCCTCGCATTCTATTAATATTAAACCCTACAACATGGATCATCTTTATATATACTAAAAGGAACTAAATCCTATATATTGGCTGCAATTGAAAATGCTCCACCCTTAAATTGTTGGGAGTATTTCGTTAAAATTTTATAAAAGGGTTTGTGAAAGCCAACTTAAACGATTGTTTATCATATTGCATTGGTCTAGTTCGTCTTCCAGTATTTACAAGGGCCAGATCGCCAATGGTCTGATCTTCTGGGGTTCTTCAAAGAAGTCTAACGACCTATTTGTCCTTCAGAAGAGGGTTGTGAGGTGTATAGTGGGGGTCTCTCAAGTAGCTTCATGCAGGCCATACTTTAGGCAGTTAAATATACTCCCTCTACCCTCATTATACATTCTGGAGATCTTACTATTTTACAAGAAAAACGAGCGAAAATTTATCTTTAACCGAGATGTATATAGTGCAATGGCCACTCGTGGCTCGGGTGCCTCGACATAGCGCAACTCCGTTTGAGGGGAGTCCTCACTATAGAGCCATACAATATTACAACAGGCTTCCACATGATCTCAAAACCTGCGTAACACTTCGCCAGTTTAAAAATAAACTGAAGCTATATCTACGTGACAAATTATTTTATAGTGTGGCCGAGTTTCTTCGTAACTAGCACCTATTCCTTTGTTATTATTGTCCGGTATCTGTTTACTTATTTTATGTTCGTATTTTTATCCATATATAGGTTTACTTATTTAAACTTTTTATTTATATATTTTTAGTTATAGAGTGCCCCATATATATATATATATATATATATATATATATATATATATTGAATTTCTTTTATTATTTCGTGTATTATTACTATTTAACTGAGATTTTACCCTTTGTAACTTGACGATGTCTCTATTTTTTAAACTAACGACAAATAAACATTACATTACATTATAATAGAGTGCATATGGGATATCATTGGACGTCGGCAACTACAAATTAGGGAGTCACAATTAAAACATGAGAGGACCTCGTACTAGGAAAATGTTCCGGGACAAAAAACTCGTCTAAAACAGCAAAAATAGTGGTAGCGTTCAACAAAGGGGACCTTAGATTACTGGCAGGATTTCTGACAGATCATGTAGCCCTAAAATATCACCTATTCAATCTAGGAGAAGCTGAAGATCAAAATTTGTCATCTACGCCAAGATCTGGAGACAGCAGAGCACATTCTATGCCATCAGCCGCACTTGACAACAATATTTCAGTAAACCATTTCTAACATCTATTCAACTGAAGGAATAAGACCTTAGGGTGGTATTAAGGTTTATCAAGAGCCTTAATTTATTTTAACGCATATAGGAGCATTTTGTTACAATAGCTCTATCAAGGTCGCTGTGACTAAAGGTACTTGTGGCATAGTCCATTGGTACTAATATTACCAATACTAAGGTGAAGTGCCATAGTTTGTATAAATCAGATTAAGGACGAGCGTTCACAAAGTGGTGATAAAAATTTGTGCAATGCGAAGCTATGCATATTGGCGTGCACAGATTGACACTATAGAATTACATCAATAGTTTCCACATTTGTTTTTGAATTCGCATGTCTTCATGCCGCAGAAGCTGCCATTAAACACACCATGCAACGTTTCTGTGTAATTCCGTGCATTGTGATTATAACAAAGCAAATTATTGGTGTCAGCTTACTGCAGTATACTTTTGCACTAATCCTGACGTTAATTTCGCATTACCGTATGAGAACGCTTCTTGTATATCAAAATAATTTTAGATTGTATCGATTTCAAATATTTTTTGTATTATCAATAATACTCGAAGAACTTTTCAATATGGTTGAGACTACAAGCAAATAGGTAATTCCTTGCAGAATCGCTATCTGAGAAACGCTCATACGTTGCTTGTAGATCCACAAGATCCCACATACATTTTCTTCGGGTTTCTTACTTAATGAATTAAACTATTTAGTGTAAGTCATTAATAACTATTTATTGAAATAGAGTATACAGTGCGTCCACGTGTGAATGGACCAAGTTCGCTGTAGATATACCTTACATAATTTTTAACAAAATAACATGGAAGATGGTGTCCAGCTTTGCCCAGCAGGTTTATCAAAAATAACTTTTTAAGTTGTTTTTAAAAAACCTACTGGCAAAATTAAAATTTTTAATCCTAGATATGTGTATGTTATGTACAAAAAATTTTTTTAAAGATCTTTTCAAGGAGGGCAAAGTGGGAATGCCTCAAAATATCTGAGCAAGTAAAATAAAATTGTTAAGTAAAAAAAGGTTCTTACGCAAGAAACCTTCTCTGCGTACTTGTAGATATGTATAGGCGGGCCATGTTATATTGTTATGTTAAAATATTGTTCCTTAGATATTTATTTTTTGTCAAAAGAGTGTTCTTTACTGTTACATAAATTGTTTCCTAGACTATTGATCGATTTCAAGACCGAAGTTATATTATATTTCTTTAAGAAAGTATAGAAAGATGACGCAAATTTAGAATATGTAAAAGGCCTAAAGATTGTAGTGCTATTACAGTCTGTTGTGAAAAAAGGATCTTTTTTGTTTAAAGTTTTTTATAGTATTTTTGATGGAAGACAGTTCTTGTTTGCGATGGTTTTTATCAATTATATTCTTTTTGGCAGTTACTTTTGTTCAAGCGCCTTTTTATATAATAATTTAAAGCGGAGAATTTATGTAAAGTACAATAATATGAATCATTGTAGAGCCCCATTGTAGAACGAATACCAAGTACATCTTCGGTATTTTATTTTAAAATTCCGAAACTAAATGTTTAAGAAAGGAGAAAGGATACATAGCGCATCTAAAACTGCGTAGTGATTTATACTCAGATTTACGAAGACCATCTGAAAAGTACCAAGCATCAACATGACGGCGTTATTCGTCATTTGCGTCAGCCGGTGTTACTGTTTCTGTAAAAATTAAAAAAATCGAGCCGTCATCAAATTGTTACATTTGCAAGGCGATGCCTGCACAAATTAAAGCCTAGAATTAAAGCCTAGGAAGCTGTTTAGAGGGCTCTGAACCATCATTTGCTACAGTGAAATTTCGGTCGGGTGAACTTAAACGTGATAGTGCCAGCTTAGTTGACGATGAATGTTTGGGCGGTTAAAAACTGCAACAACACTACCGATAACATTGGGAAAGTTCACCAAAAGGTGCTAGGCAACGGAACAATTAAGGTTAGAGAAATAGCAAAGGGTGTGGCATCGCCAAAGAGCGCTAATAATAAAGATTTAGGCGTGAAAAATCTAACCACGTATTGGATGTCGTGCTTGTTCGCTCAGGACCGGAAACGTATTCAGATTTCCAAAACCTTATTAAGCAGTTTAAGCGAAAGAAGTCGGAGTTTTAGCATCGATTGTTAATTATAAATGAATCTCGGATACATCAACACACTTCTGAAGTCAAGACATACTCAAAGCGGTGGACGGTGGAAGACTGTTCAATCGGCAGGAAAGTGATGGCGACCACTTCTTGGAATAGTTATCGACTATGTTCAGAAAAAAAGAGCAATAACACGGATATACTACGCATCATTACTTAACAAGGCAGAAACTACGGGTGCCACCTTCTCACACTTTGGTGGTCACCATAGCAAAAATGCATTAACTGGGGTTTGAACTGACAGGCATCCTACTCTATTCACGAGATCTGATAACCTAGGGACTTTTCTCTGTTTCCTCTGATTAAGCTTTCACTCGGAGGACAAAGATTTTCATCAAATGAAAAGGTTATCACATTCGTGAACGTTACTATTATTATTATACACTATTTGCACGCACTAAAGAGAGAGCATCTCTGAGAAAAGTATATAAGTTAACAAGGAAAAATGCTTGCTTCTTTGTTAGGATGGAATACTTTCAAATTACCTTCGTATACGTATACCGGCTACTTTTAAAGACACTATAATAATATATGTTTATTTTAACCTAAGAAGTATGTAAAATAACGTCAAAAGAAAAGGAAAGGATAAGCTATAATGCGTGATAAAAGGATTAAAACAGTCAGACAACAAGATCTCAAGTTACGCAGAGTGTAATAAATTTTAGACAATTTGTTAGAGAGGCTGTTAATGCGATCATTCCATTTCAGATCTTCATCAACAAAAATACCCAAAAGCTTTCGTGAAGATATAATTTAAATAACGCGGCCTTTTAAGTAAGATGTATATCGTTTTGCTGCTGTTAATTAATAAATTGTTAAATGATAACCACTAATAAAGTTGGGAGTATACTGTGTTAGAAATATTAAAGAGGTCCTTCAGATCATTGAAATTGGGTTATCACTAACCCCCGAAAGATAAGGCAGATCATCAATGAGAATTGATAAAAGTGAGGAGTCCAAAATAGGGGAACACCTTTGTTGATGATGCGTACTGAAGATAAAGTGTGATCAATAACAATTTTTTCTTGACGAGTTTGTAAATGGCTTCTGAACCAATTTAGGGATAAGCCATTGACGCCTATCGTTCCATTTTATGAAGAAGAATATCGTGGTTAACATTATGACAAGCTTTTGATAAATCCAATAGATAAGACAAGGCACAATAGAGTCAACATTGATCGATGAAATTTCTTATAAAAACGAAAAAAGAGTGGAAATGGTTTAAGAAAAAGCCATATTAATTTTTAGAAAATAATTCATATTTACTGAAAGAATGTAGTTTATTGTTTATTATAGGCTTATAAATTTCAGAGAACGTTTGGTAAAACTGTGATAGAACATAAACAACAAGTGGTATTAAGTATGCCTCCATTATGGTTACGAAATGAAACAGTTCAAGAATTTCAAACGTTTGTAAAGAATTGTAAAGGTTACAAAATTCATGTTTATGAAATATATGGCTATCTAGACGACAAGGTTCCATTTTCCTCGCTTTTAATGCGTTTCATTCGCAGACTTTAGGTCGATAACGCACAGAATATAGAAATTGGACGACATTGAAACGCCATACGTCATAATCTTTAAGACCGTTGCAAATTTACAGCGTATATATGCCCATGTATGTCGGTTATTGTAAGTTTTTATTGCATTTTGTCGGTAAACATATATGGTAATAGGTGTAATGTCTCGTGTCCAATACGATTACTGTATGTAGAGCAGATATGTTAATCGATTTAGTTGATCGTGCAAACAAATACATGAATAAGATGAATGTAACGCGAGAAAATATTGCATGTTAATTTATGTAAATCGCGATTACACGTGCCGTAATAAATTACGTTACACTGTACGGCCAACGTCATGGAAGATTAATTTTGGAAGTAGAGATTAATTTCACGTCTGCTATATTAAATATATTGACTTATGACTCTTTGAGGTGCCTGCACTTACACTTCAATTCATTAATTTTTAGTTCTCCAAGTTCAATATTCATTAATCATCAAAATTTAATTAAATATTATGGGCAAACATCAAAGTCACAAGTTATTTTAAATTATTTTTGTGTGGTGGCGGCCCAATGGGGTGTACAAGCTTTTTTTAAACTTGTCATAACATCAGAAGCCTTTTAGTGTGTAAGTTGTGTGTGTAAAGTAAGGGGTGAAGCGCAGTTAATTATACCCCAACTGCGAATAGTGACTCGGGAGTGTACCGGATTCACTAAGAAGTTGATCCTAGCACGTACCGCCTAACTCTGCCCAGTCAAGTACAGGCCTTCTTATCACTGGAGCCGTTTAATAATTTACATATTGAGAATATTTTCTGAACATTCAGACACAACACAAGTTCTATGAAATCCAATAGTCAAAATTCATAACGTCATCTACAACATCGAAATGGTCACTAGGCTAGCCGCAAAAGGTATAAAGTCGTTGCATTGGCATTCGTGTGATAAGTGAACAGATAGGAAAAAACTTTTTTTCCAACAGGCGTTTTTCGAAATGCTTCAAAAGTTTTCAAAAGCATCTCAGAGAAAACGAGAAAGAGAATCAACCTCAAGAAGTTAAAAAGACAACTGGAAGGGATTTACAACAAAAGGATTTGGTGTATTAACTATAAGAAAGAAGGAAATAGGAAGTATTTAAAAGAGACATTTTAAACAAGAAGAAGTTTTTGAAACTATGGCGCGTTTTTTAAATACTTTAAAGCCTTATATATGTACAACAGTACTAAAGACCCTGTAGTCATTTGACTTCTTACGATTACCCAGTCTCTTTTTTCCCAATCTTCTCCATTTCATTTTATCGGTTACTAAATCCTCCAAATTGTCAGTGTCTATTCTTCCTAAATCCAACGTAACCATCTCTAGCCATTTTCGCGTGGTCTAAATACCTTCTTTGTAAGAATATTTTCTTCGTGTACTTTGTACATTTCCTAGCCGTGTAACCTTTTAAATTTTGACGGAATTTGGCTTGGGCTTCGTCAAATAAATATTTTTTATTTTTGTTCTTCTTCGCCGTAGACCTTCTTTATTCCTCCCTACAATTTGTTGCAGAACTTTTCTTTCCCCATAATTGTATCCTCTTTTCTTACTTTTCTGTTAACACCCAAAATTCGTATCCGTAAAGCGCTGTTTCCAAATTCTACCCAAGGCTCTTGCTGTTTTGCCAGTCTCTTCCCTTTTTTATCTGTTTTTTCCTTTTTTGCTGCTCAAAGTCACCCCAAGTAATAGAACTCACTTCTTTGAAGATATGCACTTCCCCTCCAACTTTAAATTTCAACTTTTTGTCTTGCTTATTATTCGGTTTTTGCTTTATTTCTATATATTTAGGACCTCTGTTGATTTGCCTTGAGACCGTGTTGCTTTCCCGACTCTGCCAGCCTACAATATTCTTTTTCTCTTCTTCTAATTAAAGCCGCGCGTCGTCAGCATATGCTATCATTTGGTTACTGCAGTGATATGCTAAGTCTTTTGTTTGAATTTGTGCTTCTCTTACAACTGATTCTAGCACCAACTTGATTTTTAAACTTGGTGCTAGAATCGCTAACTATTGTCCTTGTTCTAATCCTTTTCGTGTCATAAAAGTCTTTGAAAATTTTTCATTTGCTAAAACTTTATCGTTCGCTATCTCCAAAGTGAAACATACTAGCTTATTGCCTTTGCCCCTAAACTAACTAATAAAAACACCTCGTGTATTTTTATTTTTGAAATGCAGTCGTAGACTTATTTAGAAGCAATAAAGAATATGTAGAGGCACAGGTTATGCTCATAACTACTACTTTGTAGCGCTTTTATGGTGAAAATTCGCCAAGTCTCTTATTGTAAATCATATTTTTTATATGTCGAAACATGATTTTGAAGGTAACGTCTAACCGAGTAATTCTTCCGTAATTCTCATACAAGCTACTGCCTAGTTATTCAGTAAGTAGCTTCTTTTTTACTGTCTACATATACTTTTCTCACATTTTTTTTTTGCTACATTTCTCTTTTTTAATATCATTTTACGTTTCTTTGTTTTTCTAATATATTCTTTCCACTCCTTTTCTATGTCATTAGATTTCTAGCTCCAATGATATCCTGTGCTCAATTTCTTTCACTACACTTGTCTCATTTAACTTTGCTCAGCTATATCTTCTAATTCCACGACATTTTGGCTCCTGAAAAGTCGGAATTTCTTGTTCGAATTTTATTAGTAGGATATGGTCAGTGTCAGCGTCTACTCCTCAATAACTTCGCACATCGTTTATGGCTCCTTTGCCCTTACTCTACACCTATATCTTTGTGATCAAAACTAGTCCTAACCAAATTATTCTTTTTTGGGAACTCAATTAGTATTTAACCGTTTTCATTACTACAAACGAAGAATTATTCGATGTCACATCTTTATCTAGAAACCTCAAAAAATGTTTGCAGTATTGTGAAGTATGAACCTGAAACTAAACGTCAATCCGCTGTGTGGGTGCTACAAGATGGGGAGAAGCTAAGAAAAGTTATCCATTTCGGAAGTGTGTCGAAGAAAATAGCTTTTTTCTCAATTTCGGATCATGTTGCTGCAATTCCTTTATATTACTGAAGAACCGTTAATGACAATCGTTTGTTTACAAGAAGTGATCGCCGTGCTCTGAAAAGCCAACCCACAACGATAATCACGTTTACGTTTACGTTTACAGTCGTCGGAAGAAGCAGCCAATGTCTTTAAAATGGCAATTTTGACTGTATCTACTGATATGTGGCATAATTGCTTTTACGATTGGTTTGAAAAAAACATGAAAAACTTTGAAAAACAATAAAGCACTACTACACAAACAACGTGCAAAAAAGAAATCTTTTTCGAAAAACGTAACCAAAGGTTCTTGCGTTATCTGCAAGAGATACAATTTTTACCCAATCTGTTCTAATCTAATTTTTAGGTAGGAATTACGATCGCACCTATGTAAATCTTCTGTCTTGCAAAAGAAACACCTTTCACTACGTAGAATTGCCTAGTGGGTTAAAGAAATTACTATGTAAGTGTACACGTACGTACGATGTCCACTTGTAACGTAATCCTCGCTTGCTAGAGCAAATATTACCGAATTTAATCATCACCGTTAAATTTCTGTTTCATACACGTTGACCCAAATACTAAATGATCTCGCGAACTGGCATTAAACGAGGTTTATAGCTTTTATTACGGCATAACCATTACCCACACGCTACACTTTTACTTTCGTTCAAATATGTTGAATGTACATCGGTATTAATTTTGACAAAAGTCGTTAAAACGTTACCAGACTATGGAGAGCGAGGAGTGTGGTTCGACGAGAATTTTTTGAACAAATATTTTGTAAATCATATAAAGGAATAATACACATTTATTATTTGAAGTTTACAGGTTGTTCAAAGTTATCGGGCCGCTATTAAACTAATAAAACTTTGTTATTATTGTAGCTGTAATGTACTGAAAAACATTGCATATCGCATTTCAATACTAACTTCATATTCATTCATTCGTTTCAAAATAAAATTGTATTTTTTTTTAATATTTCTTCATGTCAAAGAATAGATAAGTTTGACATCAAGTGCAAAAAAATTATTTCTTCAAGTCAAGGAAATGTGCTTCCTCTGGACGACAGGCGTTTGTATCTCCTAGCACTAGATGGTGCCAGGAGATACGCCTGACTCATCGTTCTTGAAGGAGGGTGTTATAAGTCAAAAAAGCAACAGCAATGTGGGTAGAGATACGCTCTCAATCTCGTTGATGACGCCGGGTGGATAGAAACCTGTCCGCTGGTTAGCGTTTTCTGACCTCACATTTGCCTTTGGCGTGAGGGATTCCATCAATACCATGAGCAGCTGTACTAGCAGAGCTTTTTTGGTTATGTATATAGGTAACCATCAAATTAATGTAACTATTTCTTTGGTTAACACGTTGGCTGCCGTGTGTAGCACCGGTGATACACAGTAACTCTTTATCCCAGGGCCATGTGTATCTCTCTACATAGACAGCATTGTACAAAGTGCCGTGTGATTTTTTGTAACTTGGCAGTACAAACTTTGTATTGGGTAAGGTGGCATACAAATAATGTCTACTATATTTATGAGGTATTAGATTTGCCGGTTTCTCGCACGTTATATATTGTGCGAGCATCTTGAGTCATCAAGTGCGTTGCAACTGTGTTTAGCAGTATTTACGTTGCTTGGTCTCTGTGGCTATTTCGAGTTATTCATTCTTGCTAATAGTTTCTCTGTGAGTAAACTAACAAGCCCTAAAACAAGTCCTAAACAAGCGAAAATAGATTTTTGCTGCTTCTGAGAAGTAAAATGTGTGCTTAAAGGCTTGTGTTTTTTGAAGGCTATATTTTTCAGGGTGTGATACTGTCTTTATTTAAAGTGAATGGAATGACGAAAGTGAACCAGAGAACGTTACTGCAAATTCAGAAGAGGGAATATTAGCTGAAGCATAAAGTTAATTGTACAGATAATGTAGATGACCTTATTCCGCGTGATGTTTACCGTAGATTTTTCGATGGCGCGATTTTAGATCTTATCGTATTAGAAACCAACAGAAATGCATCTCAAATTATACAAAATAAAAGAATTTCTAGGCATACCAGGATGAAAAACTGGCGTCCAACATATCGAGAAGAAATAACAACATTCTTTGCAATAATTATATACATGGGCCGTGTTGTATTATAGATTACAATGCTGCTAAGGATGGAATAGATCTGTCAGATTAAGTGGCGAGTTATTACAGCCCTCTATGTAAAACAATTAGATGGTATCATAAGGTGGTATCTGAGCTACTATAGAACACTGCAGTCGTCAACTCGGTTCTTATTTTCAAACACTTTACCAAAAAGAAAACTATTCAGATCAGTGAGTTTAGAGAAAACCTAATTTTGGGCTTACTTAAAATAAATCAACAACGTCCCAAAAACAACCTTGCACATAAGCATGTTCTCGTAACTGCTGAAAACAAAACAAAGGACAATAGGAAAAAGAGACGAAGATGCACATTATGCTATGAGAAATGTGTTAAAAGAAGGAGGACATGGGTGTAAAGAAAGCAAAGTTAGCATCAACTTTTTGTAGTGAATGTAATAAATACATTTGTTTCGAATGTTTTACAAGAACTTTACACTGAATAATAGAAGAAGATGTGAACTTGTTTAGGCGATATCGCCGATGATGCAACATTATTAATGATGTGCCATACTCATTATCAGCATCACTTTTTCTACCAAAAATGTTTAGCTTTTGTCATATTGTATCCTTATTTTGATAAATAAAGCATGTCATGACTGTACACAACCTTGACTTGAATTGGTAAAGTCAGAACTCTCTAATGGTGGCAGCCAACGTGTTAAGAAGGTGAGGTTTTTTTCATTTAAAAAGTACATTTCTTAAATCGAGATAATTAAATTTGTTGTTTCAATGATTCTATGGCTATCAAATTCTTTGGTACAAACATATTAATTTTGTTATTTCAAGTACCAAATTTTGTTGATATTGATGATATTAGCGTATAATGCTTTTTTGAGTTCAAGAAATAATATTAAAAAAGGTATCTTTGGTAGAAAGCAATACTGCTGGTATTGAAAAATATTATTCCTTTTACTCAATGCAGGCTTCGTTTAATCAACAGATCCTTTTTCTCTGTGTA
The DNA here is from genome assembly GCA_902655005.2 of Marronus borbonicus. Lineage (NCBI taxonomy): Eukaryota > Metazoa > Arthropoda > Insecta > Coleoptera > Scarabaeidae > Marronus > Marronus borbonicus. The sequence continues at coordinate 94,754 of LR737423.1, forward strand.
TTTCAAAGCTTATCCTTCTCGGGTCCCTATATTAAAAGGGTATTTGTCGTCACATTTAAGTTTTATTATTAGGGATTTGTACATATCCAGAGTTTTTTCGATTTCCTCTTTACTTCTGCCAAATATTTATTTAAATTCAACTCGAGGCACCGATTTTACTGTTCTGCTGCTCAATCGATTAATATTATCTATTTGAATAAACAGGTAAATTGGAAATGCAAACAAGAAAATGGATATCACCAGAATGACCTACACTGTAGTATTTGAGTTTGCTTTATATCGGTTTGTAGCAACTCGGAAGTGATATGCTCAAGATGAAATTTAGTATTAAAGTAAAGGAAAATGTAAATAACTGCCGTTGTAATATAGAATGTTATAAAAAAAAAATTGAGAATACATAAAAAGCATGTTCATGTTTATTAATTTGTTAAAGTTTTCAAATCACACACACAATCAATAGTAAAAGAACAAACGTTGGTTAATCTAGTCCAAACATGCTTTGTTTGTGTGCACATTTTTGTTTGTGTGCACAGATTTTCTAAACCGCAGCTTGCCGGTCTCTGTCTGAAAATGGGAAGAATCCATTCAGAATATGTAAATACACCAGCATCTCTAAAAATAATCGTATACTTGAGTGAAAAACTTATGTAGCCATAATTTCTATTATTTTGAACAATAATGGCTGCCCATAAATTGTGGAGCTTCGTTTCTAACGCGCTTTATAACATTACCGATATGAACGGAGCGCGTTTCGTGAGAAATTTTTAAACAACTGCGTTCTCTGATTAATTAAATACAATGTTCACAGTTTTACTTCTACCTGTATAACGCAGTATACCCGAAGCGAATCGTATCGCTAATTAGCGAACCATGTCCAAAAGCTCACCTCTGCTATCTACTAAATTATGCATTCAATTGGTCAAATATACCATGTTTATGACCTTACATTCTAGGCTTCATGTTACGTAAACTGCGTATTCAAATTTTACAATTTCCCATAATCGATTTTCGTTTCCGTCTATACAGAGTGCCCGAAGGAAATAGCGCTTTTCGGTTACTGCTTCATCTTTCCTCTCAGAGAAAAATGTTCTGAATAAGTGTTACTTAGTTCAAAGTGGCGCATAACCTTAAAATCTTTTTGAGCTACAGACGGGTTTATGAAGTACATAGATTGCATACGTACTTATTTCGTTATTTTAACTAAATCAACCTATATATTTTATAATTTTCTAATTTTACGCTAAAAAGTAATTGTCTTCTATACAGTAATTACATGACAATTCTTACCACTAACGTTGCTAGAGAGCTAAAATAATAACGCAGGCTTAAGCGTCGAATAGTGGAAGCACGCAATAATTTTTCAAAATAAAACTTGAAATATTATAAGCAACTAGAAATAGTTTTATAAAGATAATAGCATAATTTCATGTCGTTTGCAACATTACGATGAGTTTTTTTTTTTTGAACAGCCATTTTCCCCCAAACGCCCATGCACGTTAATAAATGTTCTAACATTAAGAACACATTTTAATTAATATCTCTCTCGATTGATACGCTGAGCTTCTGAAGAATTTGATCGAGCTTCGCCATAACACATGATCGTATCCTTGTATTCTTTAAAAGTGTAGGGAACCGTTTTCAAAAGCTATTAAAAAAAAACGACAAACGGAATCAAACGAAAATGTAATTAGAAACACGACAAACATGAATAAATTATTACGATAATAATTTGGCATGTGCCATCATTTCATATCCAACCATCGGTAAGCGCTTTTCAACTCCTTAAAAATGTGAAAGTGCGAGGGGGGTTCAATAAGTTCTTAAAAAAAGAGAAAAACAATATATTTTCTGTAGATTTTCATTTACTTTTGGACATAACCTTGAACTTTGAACATAAACTGTATTCACTTTTCCAAGCGTCTCTGCAGCTTTTTTAAGCTCTAAGAGTAGAATTTCGGAAGGTCCTCATAATAGGCTCTCTTTGGGCGATGACTTCCTCGTTCGACGTGAATTGCTGTCTGCCGAGCCATTTTTTTTCAAATTTGGAAATAACAGGAAGTCACTGGGGGCCAAATCCGGTGAATACGGTGGATGTTGTACTAATTGGAACGTTCAATTTCAGAATTTTAGCCATCGAAACCACATAAGTGTGCACCCGTGCATTGTCTTGATGGAAGAGAATCTTTTTCCTTTACAAATGAGGACGTTTCTTTATTTCTTCGCTCAGTCGGTCCAATAACGACGCATTACATTCCAGTTATTATTTGTCCTTTTTCCAGGTAATCGATGTAGACGATTCCGGGTGCATTCCCAAAGGCCCAGGCTATCATTTTTCCGGCCGACTTCACCGTCTTCGCCTTGTTCGTCTTCAAATGTTTTAACTATTCCTTTGTCTTCGGAGTGTAGCAGTGTATCCATGTTTCGTCCATTTATGTATCGACGGAGAAACTCGTCAGGAACGTGATGGAAAAGCGTCAAAACTGCTTCAGAGACGACTGTGTTTATTCTCCATTGAGACCACACGCGATACCGATTTTACCGAAATAATGTCACACCCACTTTTTCGTACAAAATTGTAAACACTGTAGATTGCGATATGCCTGTAGCCTCAACTATTTCGTGCACTTTGATTCGCCGGTCATTCAAAACTATATCGTGGATTTTGTCAATCGTTTCGAGGGTAGTTACCTCCACTAAATGTCCCGAGCAATGTTCATCTTTTGTGAACGTACGTCCACGTTTAAACTTCTTTACCCAATTGTAAACAGTTGCTAACACAGGAGCAGACGTGCCATGAACTTCATTCAACTCAGCTTTGATTTCTTTCCGAGTGCTTAATCACCTCTCGAAATTCACTTTTTTTCATTCATCTACATAAACAAAAATTTTTTACTTAAATATACAATAAAAATGAAACAGTGTGGTGGATATAACCGAGACTTTGACAGCGACTAATGATCCTTACTAGAGCCAAACCATTTTCGATAGTAGGAGCGTCATCTCTTAGATTTTCTGAGAACTTCCTGAACCACCCTCGTATTCTAGTAACGTTCGAAACCAAAATACACTAATTTTGGTATAATTATATCTTCACAATCGAAAGAAAAAAAAATGTCTAGAAACTTTTAAGATTTTGTATCTTGAAAACGAAAGGATTACGGACGTTGACTTATAAGAGCTTTTTATTATTTTATACTTCTCTATCGCGCAGTACTAACGCATAAATTGTAGTCTTTTCAATGTCAGCCGGTATAGACTGCAATTAATTTCTAACGTACAATCAGAAAGTATAAAACGAAAAATAATTTTAGGTAATGCAGCACCTTCAAAACGTTTTCTTGTAAAATGTCAGATATAGCAGTAATCGAAGGACACCACTTCCTTGAGCACGTACCCTTTACTTATACAGGATGGTACAACATTCCTTTCAAATTTCGTGGAAAATATGAGTTTTTATGAACACGGACTAATACTCAAATTAGCCAGTTTTAGGAAAGTACTCCTAATAAAGTCTTAATTTTATAATGCTCTACTAACCCTAAACGTATGTCGAATAATTTCAGACAAATTTATATATAAAACACGAAAGATATGGTATAATCAACTCACATCAGCGGCACCTCAGCTACTCGTTTGGATAATATTATAGTTAATCAACCTAATGATATGTATGATTCTTATAACGACTTATCTGATCATTTGTCTCAATTATTCAACCTCTATATTAAAAACAAAAACAATAGTAACTATGTATTTAACCGCAGATACTGTATAAATACTCTAAATTTGTTTAGAAGGTATCTACAGGAACAGTCTTGGCTTTCAGCTTACGAGAGTCCATGTCCTAGCGAAGCTTTCCAAAATTTTATAACTGTTTTTAAATACTACTTAGACAAATGCTTTCCGCTAATTAGACGTGAGAAAGGCAACCGTAATAAATCTTGGGTTACGTCTAATATTGCACAAATAAAAAATAACATGCAGTTGGTAAGGGATCTTAGCAAAAAATATCCGACTTTAAAATCTAATTATCTCGAATATGAAAATTTTTACAAAGAAACAAAACAATGACAACTTTATTTTATCATCTCAAAACAAAACTAAAGCAATTTGGTCAGTTATCCGTAATAATAGACAGAACTATGTAAGTGATAAGAAGTTGGCAGATAATTTTTCCAGCGCGTCTGAATTATGTAATGCTTTCAATGGTCATTTTTTAAATCTTGCTAGTAGTATTGTTTCGATCAGTGACTATTCTTCTGTTGATTTTAGTTTTATTAATACTAATTTAAAACATATTAACCATTCCTTTTTTAATCATCCTGTAGTTGAAAGTGATATCTCCGAAGCAATCTTGAAATTACGTTCATCGCGTAGTGCTGAAAATGATGAAGTCGATTCTTTCATTGTAAAAGCTCAGCCAAGTACATTGTGTCTCCGTTAACCTACTTGGTTAATTTTTCTTTCAGAACAGGAATTTTTCCGTCTTGCTTGAAAACTGCGAATATACAACCGATTTTCAAGAAAGGAGATAATAACTTGCATAACTATCGACCGATAAGTATCATGTCTACTTTTTCAAAAATAATTGAAACAATCATGAACAGAAATATTATATCTTATTTACATAAGTTTAACCTACTATCAAAAAACCAACACGGCTTTATATCTAATCGATCAACTAATACTGCTCTATTTAATTTTATTAGTAGCATTCATAAATCGCTTGCTTGAAAGCTTTCGACTGTATTAATCATTCCATTTTGTTGTATAAGTAAA